>OX465242.1:33315453-33375483 GCA_949987775.1 Aproaerema taeniolella | reverse complement strand
TAAGAGGAAGAGATAACCAATACTTAAGAATAGATCAAGATTTGAGTCTCCTTCTGTAATACGGGCCTAAGTTTAGTCCTTCTCACTTTCACCATGAGGTGCATTCTTAAACAAATAAACATATTTACTTCTTTTTTGCAAGCCAGCAATGATTGTTAAAGTCTGAGACATTGTGGTGAGTAGTAAAAGTTTTCTCGGCAATAGAAAACAACGTTATTGTTTCATTACGCCATGGGAAACTGAATCATTGAGACATTTTCAACGCTCTTTATTTAGTTAAATAGCGTGTAGATATCACAATTCAGCTGCACGACCATGGCTCGTTGGGGAAAAGTAGCACTCACATTTAATCAAAATTATCAACTAGCCACCCTGGAATTGGTCGATTGCAAAGCCATGAGGCTCATTGGTGACAAAAAGCTAGTAAACAGTAAACTCTAACGCCTGGCTCATAGTCGCAAAGTAGCTTGCCTGTGTGTTTTTTACAAGATGTACTTCGGGGAGTGAGCTCATGAGCTGCACGAGCTCATTCCGCCTGCCCTTTCTTCTACCGGACGTCCAGACGAACTGCCGGTTACCAGCCTTGTCGAGATTCCTCGGATCCGTACTGAGCGCTTCTCTTCATCTTTTATACTGCGCACCGCTAAGGAATGGAATTCTCTGCCTGCGTCTGTATTCGTTGTATTCACATGTAACCCGAATCTCTTTAAAGTTCGAGTGAATCCTCGACACAGTAAACCCATTATTTATAAAAACAAAATTATACACAAACACGATTAATTTAACATCAACTACACAATTAAACACTATACAAAACTGTAAAACAAACATGTCAAAAAATACTTACACGCTGGACTGGAAGTTAAAGAAAAACTTAGAATGTACCAGCTGCCAACTCTTACTAAGTAAAATTCAGTAATAGGGACGCGGTGGTTCTGCTTTATATATATATATTCTTTATTGCACAAACACAGTAGGAAAAAAAATTACATAAAAAATAGTGTACAAAGGCGAGCTTATCTCTAGAAGAGATCTCTTCCAGCCAACCTAATCGGTGAGAAATAGTGTACGAGACGGGAAGAGAGAATTGCGCACAACGTAAGAAAATACCAAATAAGAGAAGGGCTTATATTATTAATACTTAAATATAATGAAATAAAAATAATATATATACTAACATATATAATACATATAAACGAATATAATAAATCATACATACATAATATATAATTTGCTCATTACAGTTGGGACAGGTAGTATACTTTGACTCTATTTTTGAAGGAATGTATAGATGGACTCTCTTGTATAGCTGTCGGGAGTTTGTTCCACATCCGTGCTCCACGGACAGTAAAAGAATTAAAACGAAAATTGGTTCTAGCCGGGGGGCATTGCAACACGTCGGTATTACAGGAGCGGCGTGGACGAGTATCAGGAGGTAACAGTTGGAAACGGGAACGAAGATAATCAGGAGAGGAGGGATTCTTAAGGACGTTGTACAGGAAGGACAGAAGGTGCACATCGCGGCGGAATCGAATGGGAAGCCATTTCAGTTGTGCCCGATATTCCGACACATGGTCAAATTTTCTCAGACTGAAAATGAATCGAATGGCCAGGTTTATTGTAGGCGAAAGGCTGATGACCACTATACATCATGTCTCAGCCAATAACCCTCAGAATTTATGTCAAACATGACATCAAGTGGTTCTGATTTACTGATGCTCTGCCTACCTCGTACGGGGTTACAGGCGTAAGCTTATGTAGTGTATCATTTCCCTAGGGATTTCACAAATTCCCTAGTATCGTGATGTACCCGAATGTCGATTTTATCATTTCTCTACAACGCATCATTCGAACTGCAAATCTTGCCGACCTTGGCAGCACTGGATATAAAAACTACGACTAATTAACATAACTAGATCGTTTACATGTAGAATACAGTAATGCTTTTACAATTCAATAGTTCTCCAATGGCTATCAATTATACCTTTGTGATAAATATTATTATTATTTTTTAAGAAAAGAAAAGCGGCACGTATTAAAAAGGTGACATACGAAAAGGTACATAAGCGAGTACATACACTTTGGCATGGCATGGACACGTTGATGCTCGAAGCTAAATTCGGCTTACTACGCCATATCTCGCCTCTCCCGAACGCGTCCCGTCGTAACTTACTTATTACCTACTAGCATTCCGCCCGGGACTTCGTTCCCGTGGGATTCAGTAAAATTATGTAGCCTATATTACTCAGGGATAATGTAGCGTCTTAATGGTGAAAGAATTTTTCAAATCGGTCCAGTAGTTTCGGAGCCTATTCAATGCAAACAAACAAACAATCAAATCTTTCCTCTTTATAATTTCAGTAAGACTACGGTTATTTCCATTCCTACTTTATGTACGGAATCGACTTATGGGGACTTGCTGCAGGCGGGCAGATAGGCTTTTCATAATTCAAAAGAGAGCGATCCGTATGATGTTTCGTGAGCTGCATGTCGAGCCAGCTAGACAGCAGGGCCCCGATTCTGTAACTTCAGTGGTGTGTCGATGGAATGGTCGCCATTTTATCTGTTCAGGTGGCGAAAATTAGAACTATCCAAATTTCATACGGCTGCTTTGGCTGGTGGCGTCACCGCCAACTGAATTTTCAGTTGCTAGGTAGTTTGCAACTTTACGTTCGATTGGCGGTGGCGCTGCTGGTCTGGGTGATTGTCAGCAAGTATATGAAAATTAAATAGTTTTCAATTTCGCCACCTGAAAAGATAAAATGGTATCCATTCCATCAACACACAACTGAAATTACAGAATCGACCTATGAGTGCTGACCGTGCCTTCACTATATATCCTTGAAGTTGCTAAGTATGTGAGGAGGCACCCTGACGAGTTTCCTGCTACTTGCAGATACTCAGCTCGACTTACAGTCAGGCTGGCTCCCATGAGCCGGAGATTGCAAAAAACTAGTAACTCTTTTAAAAGAAATGAATCCGCATATCTACAGCGGAAAGGAGTTCCTTAACGAGTGAATTACTAATTAATTTTTACGTAATAATGGCTTGTTTTTGACATTTTAACGTAAAATATCATTATTTAATATTACATTTTATATTTACATAATTTCATAATTTGTTGTTATATTTAATGTAGTTAATCAATTATAATTATTTAATTAATAATTGTAAGTCTCAAATATTAAGGCTAACAACTTCTCACCATTTGCATCATATTTTATCTTATAACCCTCTGAATGTATATCAAAAGTGGCATCAAGTGGTTTTAAAACCACTGGTGCTCTGCCTACCCCAATAAGGATTAAGTCATGAGCGAATATATGTATGTATGTAAGTCTCAAATATTACTTCAATTGTAATTTATACTTTAAATGACGATATATGATTATTATTATTATTTTTATTATTTTTATGATTTATTTTATTATTTTATTTTTCTTATATATATAAAACTGGGAGGTCCTGATTCACTGACTCATCAACGCCCAAACCTTAGACCAAGAAAGCTAAAATTTTTCAAAAAGTGTCTTTTATGACGTAGGCAAGCACTAAGAAAGTATTCTTCGAAATTCAACCCCTAGGGGGGTGAAATTAGGGTTCAAAGTTTGTATGGAGAAAACATTTTTTTGGATATCGTGACTCAAAACTTCGTCAAGATATACCTTGAATCAGATAAACGAATAAGTTTTTCACGATTTTTCGAAAATCATCCTCTAATATAAGGGGTTAAAAATCAAGTGGGTAACTAAAAGAGTTCTTTGCGCGAGCGAAGCCGCGGGAAAAAGCTAGTTATTAAATAAATATGAAAATGATAATTTGAAATGTTTTTTTAATTGTGAGTATGTTTTGTTTTAGAATGAGCGACTTCGAACGTATAAAGTCGTCGTGCTTGCAGCAGGGGACTCTGTGGGAAGACCCTGACTTCCCAGCGACGCAGACCACCGTTTTCTACCACCAGACACCTCCGTTTCACTTCGACTGGAAACGGCCCAAGGTAAGGAATACAATATCTTTTTGCTTTATGACCTGAGTCTTCACAGCATATTTGATTTTTTGTTTGCATTGAATAGGCTCCGAAACTACTGGACCGATTTAAAAAATTCTTACACCTTTAGAATTCTACATTATCCCTGATGGACATAGGCTACATAATTTTCCCAAATTCCCACGGGAACGAAGTCCCGGGCGGAAAGCTATTTGTATAAATATATTGTTTTGATGTATTTTGAAGCTTATTCATGGCTCGAGACATATTGCCAACTCTACAAATGACAATCAGTTTCATAAGACAATATTAACTTAGGACTCGTTTTATGGGAGAAAGATTTTGAAATATTTTTATTTTGATTGATGATTTCTCCGAAAATACCCATTTAAGAACATATATTCCTGGACTTTTTAAATTATTTTTATTCATAGAACATGACCTTAGAGTTATGGGATATCAAAATCTATCTTATGACTAAATAATTTCTTTTATATTAAGTTATTTTTTAAATAATACCTTAGTGAGTAGATATTTCTATTCCTTATAATACGTAGGTATACGAAAGCTATTTACGCAGATACGAAACTTGGTTGACATACAAGTCAAAGCAAACGGACCGCAAAAACAGTTTGTTTTACGAAACCAATATGATTAAAGTTAAGTAAGCGGACGCAATTGCGTACTTTAAAAATATGAAGAGTGTATCACTGCGACATCTGTCGAGCGTTTAGATGAACGTTTAGCGTTGAGGCACCTAACGTGGTAGCGCATCCGGCCAGATGTGACACATGCGCACTCCTGTGCGTTCCTCCTGCGACCAAACAACACAAGTTTTAATATTTAATAACAAGACAAATACGCATTCATATGAACAAGAGCGGTATTACAAATAATCAGCCAAATTATACACTATAAATCACTTATTTTTTTGAATGTATATCATAAATAGTCTATCTTGTCGACGTCACTATTCAAAAATATTGATTTGCATCCAGAGCGCCGTCCCCGGTCTCGACGGCAGTCTGAAACTACCAGCAGACTCACAGTTGAATTCGGCTGTCGTAACTGTGAGTGCGTATTGAGAGTAACTTGGAAGATAAGTGTGTAACTGTATTTTTACCTTAAACAAATGCAGATGTTATACTAAAAGAAACCGGAAAAATGAGTGACGTGAAAAGAAGCATTGCCGGCTTAAACCTCTCCATTATGGAGATACATAAAAAGATTCAAGAATTGTCAGAGCGAATAGAAGAGATTGCACTGAACCATCGACGGGAGAACGCGAATATCACCCGACAAGTTACAGAAAACTGTAGATACGAGTTAAACGTTTGGGATCAGGCTCAACTATTCAATGATATTGAAATTGCAGGGCTTCCAGAAGTATTGGGTGAAGATTTACCTCTTATTGTGTCAAATATTGCCCGGAAGTTGGCGGTGGACGTGAGCGACACAGATATCGTGATTGCTAAGCGTGTAGGGCCAAAACGGCGAGGCGGCGGCGTGAGCCGCAGGCGCCCGCCGCCACGGCCTGTGATCGCGCGCCTCTCTCGCAACACGTTGCGCGAAGCCGTGCTTACAGCAGTGCGACGTATCCGCCGCGCCACTACCGAGGACATCATCGAAGGAGAGCCGCAAGAGATCTTCATTAACGATCGACTCACTGATGAAAACAGGCAACTGCTCTATTTGTCTAGGGGCTTCGCTTTCCGGCACAAATGGAACTTTGTATGGACGCGCGACGGAAACATGTACTTGCGCCAACAACGAGGCACTCCTAGGCTCCAAATCCGCCGTGAAACAGACATATACAACGCGCTGAATTATGAGAACATGGCCTCCACGAGTGCTGACGATGTGGCGTCTTCGGGGCCTTCAACTTCATACCATGACGTGTACCCTGTTGCACCTACTCCCGCTGTCGATAATTCCTACACAAGCTACTACGCCCCGTGTTGCGGACCCTCTTCGGTCAGCGCTTGCCAAAGTGACTACTACGTAGCGGCGCCAGGACCCGCGGCTGCCACCGACTCCGGCTTGTACGAGGACTCCACCGGTGCCGGTCCATCTTACTCCTCATACTACCCGCAGGCCGCCTTCTACCAGCAGACCTCCGCTGCCAGTCTCCCCGAATCCAGTTACTACCCCGATTTCGCCGGTGCTGGTCCCTCTGGCGCCCATTACTACGCCGAGTCTGCTGCCGCCGCTGACGCAGCTATTGACTCTGACGACTACGATACTGACATGTAAATTATAAGATTATAACATGTCAATTGAAACGAGTATTTCGTCAAGTGTCTCAAGTTTTATCAATGTCAAAAAAGACTGATTTTCAAGTGTATTATAGTGACAATACACAAAAGCGTTATATTGTGGTAAGTCAGAATTTTCCATTAAGATTTGGAACACCTATTCTATTTATTTTATAGCTAAAACCCTTTAATCATACCTTCCAATTGTGATATTGTTAGTTTTTTATTGAATTTCTATTTTATTGTTTATTGTGATTTTTAATGCCAATTTGTTAAATATCTGATATAAAAATACTAAGTACTGGTGTCTAAGCTAGGCCTAGCCTACACATTAGACACTAGTCCTTCCTTAAAACACTAAAATTATGGTAAGCTCATTGAAGCTTTGTATGTTAGAAAAGCGTTTTGCGAATATTTTAAACTTAGTTTGTAATCAATGTTAGTATAAGCACCTACCTAACATCTCGTGTAAAACTTTAGCACTATGGTGCGCGAGCTTAAGCGTAAACAAGGTTCTCTTCTACAAGTCCAAATCTTTAAAATGTTCTCATGTATTTTTGAGATCAATAATTCTTCCTATATCATTTAAAATGGAGCGTTAAAAAGATCTGGCCTATTTAAAACATTTGTTATCAAACAACCAAGCAAATTGTGCCATTTTAATATATTTAAGAACTGTAATTTAATTATTGATGTGTACATGTTTAACTATATGTCTGTAATCTATTGATGTGATAAATAAATAAAAAATAGTAAACTAACCTTGTATGTTAATCTTCTCTCATACATAAATATAAATTGCTATTCGTTAGTCTCGCTAAAACTCAAAAACGGCTCAGTCGATTCAGTTGATTCTTTTTTGTTGTGTTCCTAATTGTCACGACCAGGTTTATATTTAAAAAACAAATGGAAATCCATCGAGGAAATTCCCGCAGGAACGAAGTCGCGGGCGGACACTTAGTACATACTTAAAAAAATAGATCGAACAATATTGAGCGAGACACCATAGTTACTTACAATAACCATTTTACTACAAAACGATTCGTGAGTATTAAACATAATTCTACAAAAACCATTCCAATAAATTGCAATTACAAATAAAATACTTTTCTCGCACCACATGACTGCGAAACACTTTTGTAGATGTATAGTTTGTTAGTATGGTAGCACTGCACCATATTTTCGGAATAGTGGAATTGTTTTTGTGCTGGCACAAGGTCGAGAATCACACGCAGCCAGCTGTAAACAGAGTAAATACCCGTGTAAGTGTGCCGGTTGTACCGGTTACTTTCACCCGCGAGATCATTCTTACACAAACATACCGGCCACGTCTTATAAGCGCACCTGCCTGGCTTTACTGTACAGTACAATGTTTTTTTTTTACCAGCCCATAAACGTCCCCACCGAGGCCTCCCTTTGAAACACGAAGGGGATTTAGGACATAGTCTACCACACTGGCCCAATGCGGGTTGGTGGACCGCTCGTCTTTCGAAAATGAATTTTCTTGGACGACCGGGTTTCATCAGGATGTTTTCTTTCACCGTTGAGCAAGTGATAATTAGAAATCCGTACATAAATCCGAAAAGACGAATTTAGTGGTCAAGGCCCGCACCAGGATTTGAACCCGCAACCTTCCGATTAGAAGTCTGGCTCACTCATTACCAACTGGGTCATCACCGCTTACAAGTCACAATGTAATAAACAGTAATAAAAAAGTTACAACAAAACTAATCCAGAAAGATTAACCTCGGTACAGTCGGTTTTCAAGTTCATTCTAATTTGAACCTTGAGGAGAAGAATCTTATGTTGAATACTGGATACACATTGAAGAAAACGGCGAGGCATACATGGCGCCCTTAATTTGTCTTATAAGCAAGCCGACCATACATTATTTATTTGCACGAGGCACAATTTCACTTAGGGGAGTTTTAAGTAGTACAGTCAAGAGCACGTCACGCTTGACACTACCAGTTTAAGCTGAGCTCTTATTTATACCGCGCTCCATACAATGCAGTGCCGCCGGCCGGTCCGAAGTCCAAAGTGTCAAGCTTGACGTGCTCTTGACTGTACTAAGCGAAACTTTAAGAAGTGATTCTCCTCATGAAACTGAACAACTTTCATTTTCTCAAAGTAAGACAATCAACTAATCGCTCAAGTTGTTCAGTTTGATTGGCTGTTTAACATCCTTAAGTGAGTATCCCTAATATTTAAAGTCATCCCATATGTATAGCTTTTCATCCGGCCACAGAAATCTTTAAATCGATGAAAATCTTAACTTTATAGCAGGATTTTACAAAAGTTTCTAAAAAAACTAAATACGATAAATTTTTTCCAATATCTTTTACTGTAAACTTCGAAAACAATTTATGTTATTCGATCTTCGGCCAATTAAATCATTTTTACCCTTCACAATCCAGAAAGAGGGCTGCACAAGTGCACACTCCATCATAATCCCTGTTGCTACGCTTCCCCGACTTTTTTCATTAATGAGCACTCCGGTCCAGAGACGATTTCTTATTCGATCACTAAATCTACTTAAAAAGAGATAAATCTAAACGCAAAAAGACATCGCTTTAAAAAGGTACAGCTTAAGACATAATCAGTACTCATGTGTAGTACTTACGAAATATAGAAATTATATAGGCAGAATACTTTATTACTACAAAAAAATCTCGTTAATTATTAAGTACTAGCTTCCCGCGCGGGACTTCGTTCCCGTAGAAATTCGGGAAAATCATGTATCCTATGTCCACCCCGGATAATGTAGGATTCTAATGGTGAAAGAATTTTTCAAATCGGTCCAGTAGTTTCGGAGCCTATTCGATCCAAACAAACAAACAAACAATCAAATCTTTCCTCTTTATAATATGTATAGATAGACTTATAGCTGTTGCGAATGATCTGTAGGCTTTGCGAATGATTTATACTTAAATTTTGACATTATATGTTTCTGATGTCAAAATTTATGCTCTTTTGAGTTGTGTTCCTTCCTTGCTTTGCGTATAAAGTACAGTCAACGGCACATCAGGTTACCATAAACTGTCAAATTTCCCCAATGGATAGTAAACTCTAAACTCAAATTACCAACCAAACAACGTATAGGGAGGTCCGTGCCCCTCAGTGGGGACGTATATGGGTTGGTAAAAAAAAACCAAACAACATAGCAATATTACTCTTAAATACCAGCTTCAACTGCATGCGATCTACTCTGCGGTTTCAAGAACGGGAGGCAAAATCTCAGGCTGTCGTCGGCCAGCAGCATCATCGGTGCGTCACTCAACGACCTGCTTGCTCGGCGAGATATGTATTAGAATAGTCTCTTCCTGGGGCACCATCAGACGACTGGCAAGGGTTGTACTTGTCAAGACGTATAGAGAAACGAGGATACCTATAAATATCAACAACTATTACTTGCGAGTTACTTTGAAATCGCGGAAACAATCGGCTGTTTTATAATATAATACAAAGAGTCCAAGCATCTTCTCAACCAAAATATTTGGAACAGCTGATATTATTTCGCAATTTCAGTTTGCTCACATTGAAAGGACTACTATAAAAAAATATAAAAAAATATACGCTACACACTCAAAGGCCCATACTAAGATTTTCCCTTGTGTCGTCGGTCCCTTGGAACAAACACAAAGACAGAGACGAACTCCCATGACTCAAGAACATACATCTGCTTTTTATACAAACATTTGCCCCGACCGGGAAACGAACTCAGGACCCTAAGATCAAGAGGCAGTGTTACTACCACTCGATGATGGGTCATAACTCACATACCTCTTTGTTAAATGGGGTAATTTTCAATGAGGTAGTGAAACTTGAATCCCTATGAACCTTAACAACTTCCAATTCGACTGTTTATATTAAGGCAATCAGCGGATCGCTCGAGTGGTAAGTATGGAGGGGCGAAATCTTTGTATTTTATAACTAGCTTTCCGCCCGCGGCTCCGCCTGCGTGGACTACAGGTTATATCGTGCCCAACTGTGGGACGAAATGTAGCCTATGTCCTTTCCCAGACTTTAGTCTATCTCTGTACCAAATTTCATCAAAATCGGTTCAGCTGTTTAGGCGTGAAAGACGGACAGACAGACAGACAGAGTTACTTTCGCATTTATAATATTAGTAAGGGAGTAAGGATTTTCTCGTGCTATGTTCCGTGGGGTTGTGAAGTTTAGTACAGTTTTTCTATTTTCTTAATTTCCCTTGACAAACAGTGTGTGCCTTGTTCTTGTCATTTGAAAATCAACATACTTACTCGTAATATGAAAATTGTCGGACCACAATAGCACTCTTGTGCTGATTCAGATCTTTAATTTTAGCTAACCAAATTAAAGTCGTCTAAAGTATAGGACGATTGTTTAGTTATCTAAATTGTAATATGGATTATCCGTCCGTCGATATTTTGCATGGATATCGAAAAAGTTGATTCAGAGATGTTGTCAACAAATGCAACTTAATTTAATTACTTTGCGACTGCCAAGCGATATGCTTAGCGAACTCTAGATGGCTGAAAAACTTTTTAAGTACAACGTGTTTCAAAAAAATCCAAAGAAAATCCAAATTTATTAAAAACTAGCTTTTCACCCGGGACTTAGTTCCCGTGGGAATTTTCCCGTCAATTTCCCAATGTTTTAATAGTTATTCTGCTATTCGGGACGGAGAGAAATACAACAAATCAAAAACCATGGAAATCGGTCCAGCCGTTCTCGAGTTATAAGTGTTGTAACAAACACGACTTTCTTTTTTATATATATATATATATATATATATATATATAATATATATATAATATTTAAGAAAGATATAAGATAAGATTTTGTTAAATGCGCAGCAGCTCTATTTCACATATGTCATGTTAATTCTATGTCAAACTGTGCAATTGTTTATTAGAGTTGCAACTATTTAATTTTGGATTTTCTTTTATTGGTCCTTTTTATAATTCGAAAACGGCTCGGCAAAATTGTGTTACCATTGCCTCCTATGCATTAGTGATACTTGAAGCTAGGAACAAAGGGGGCAATGGTAATTACAAATTCTGCCGTGCCGTGCCGTTCGAATTATAAAAAAGTCCATTGGGCGGTTTTCCACTTGACGGCACGGCAACGGCACGTCACCGGCGCCGGTAACCATGGAAACAAAAATGTATGAAAAGGAGTCATCGCCGTGCCGGTGCCGGCGCCGCCGGTCAGTGGAAAAACCTATCATATGTTTTCATACATTATTGCTTCCCGCCGTTGCCGGCGCCGGTGCCGTGCCGTTGCCGTGCCGTCAAGTAGAAAACCGCCTATTGGGTATCTTTGTAACACGTATAGGCATTTACCAAAACAAGCAACCTCCTTTTATGGTGAATGTAACAAATGAAACTAATCAAAAGTATTTTGTGGAAGCTAGAGGTAAGTACCGAATTTAACCATACATACAAAAACAGTGAACCAGTATTTCAGTGAACCAATCCGCGCAAGTTTCAGTCCTTCTTTACTAATAAGTATTAAATAAATGTAATCAAATGTATAAAAGGTTTACATAGATCTAAATTTCGCCAGCTGAATGGATAAAGTGGTCACCAGTACCATTCAATCGCCATTGAATGGTACTGGTGACCACTTTATCCATCTAAAATCGTTCTCATACAACTCGAGCGAAGGCTTCTAGCCTGATCGCTCGAGTTGTATGAGAACGATTTTTTTTTCTATTATGATGTTTTTCATGGGGAATGTAGTGCAGTTTCAGGAGCTGATTCTTATCCTTAATTAGCTTCACGCCCGTTGGTGAAAACCGTATGAAAATCCGTTCTTTAGTTTTTGAGGTTATCGCGTTCAGAAAGACAGAAGCGAAGACTTTGTTTTATAATATAGTACGAGTATGATAAATTGATTATACGATGATTTCCGCTATTTAAAGTTATCCAATATACTTCAATTTTTGTGGTAGAATTAGCTAAGAAACTACATTATATAACAACTGTGGCGTAGATAGGTAGGTATCTGAATCCTGCATATTTCTATAAAACTGTTTTACGACCCTAAACGGATCATAAAGCAACTGACTTTAGCCATGAATGGCGATGCACGTAGGCGCCAACAGCAAATATACCGTTACCTACCTCGATATCGCTACCGAACTAAAAGAAAGAAGGAAAGAAAACAAAAGAAAATAACATTTATTGTACTACACTACATTTATAACTCTTAAAAATTTTAAAAAATATTGTACCACTCGCTTACAACTCTTAAACCACTGAACGAATTTTGATCAAAAAGAGCTAAGAACCATCTCGATTACGTCATCTTTCTAAGAAACCGCATCGAAATCTGTCCATTCATTTAGGAGCTGTTTATAGTTGATCGAAGGGAGCTGTAATGCCACAGACCGACATACGGATACACACGTCAAACATAACATGTAAATGTGTTAATGGATGGATAAAGCGCAGCGACGTAAAGTGCAACTCAGCATGGTCACGGTAATGTTATCTATCATTACCGTGGCATGGTGCCTGCCCTAAGATAGCACTGATAGTGGTATTCTGCTGCTCCCTAGGTCATCCTGCCGGGCTAACATGGACGCGTGATAACACTGTACCGAGCATACATTTATAACTCTAAATTAAAATTAAAAGCAACGTAATCGAGATAAAATATATTTCATCAAATTGGTTCAGCAGGGTCAAGCGATTCATGTCGGGGGTTGTGCTTGACCTGCAGAGCTTCAGAAGTTGAGCAAAAAAAGCTAAGGTTTGTTAAATCACCTTTGAATCAAGGATTTGAATACCGGAATAGGTGGCACGGCTACTAGTTTGACCATGTTGGCAACCAACGCAAAATACCAAGCACTACCTACTCACTTCTTAAATGCTAAGACCTGCTCTATAAATGGATAAAATCAATTCTCCTGCGTTCACAACAATACTCATTATAATTAGCAAATAACCGTGGACCAGCAGCTCGAACATGATGTGCTCGCGTGCGGAATGCGCCACGGTCCTATGTCAAAATGTCAACATTGACAACGCCAGAGGGCGAGCAAGCCTTTGCGCGGGGCCCTCGCGCAATCAAAGTGAAGAGTCAGTTCACACCGCGACGCGACGCTGCGCGCATATTTTAATAGAGTCACTCAAAATTGAATTTCATTTATTAGATTATTAGTCCATGTTACATGTGAGAATTTAGAATACGTCGCACCACGCAGCGCTGCGCCTCGAGATGCCTCGCGGCGCGCCGCGGCGTTCTCACAATGAAATGTTTGTCTTTTCATGTAGTAAATAAAATTCAATTTTGAGTGGCTCTATTAAAATGTGCGCGCGGTGTCGCGTCGCGGTGTGAACTAAACCCTTACCGTCAGCCTAGTGGCATGCCGCGCGAGTTAGTCGCGCATCATGCTCGAGGTGCTGGCCATTTTCCACTGATGACGGATGCGTGGTGTTAGAGTGCTAATGGAGACCCTTCATAGCCTAGACAGTTATTTTTAAGCTTTGATGAAAAAGATGAGTTTTATAAGTTTGACATGTAGGTAACTCCAAAACGAATGTACGATTTTCGATGCGGGTTTTTTTGTTTGAAAGCCGACGACATCAAGATTGTTCTAAGCTATATTTGATCAAAATTGATTCAACCGTTAAAAAATATAAGCAACTAGCTTTCCGCCCGCGGCTCCGCCCGCGTGGACTACATGTTATATCGTGCCCAACATTTTCTTTGCTATAAACCTCACGGAGCCTGAGCCTGAGACCTTTCCAACGAATGCAAAACCGTGGAAATAGGTTCGTGCGTTCTGGAGTTATAGCGTCAGGAAGGAAAACCCGACTTATTTTTATATAGTAGAAGATTAATGTCGGGGATGATATATATGTTTTTAAATTGATATCCCATAAGTATATACAACCTGTTCCTTTTGACATCCCGTAACTCTAAGGTCATATTCTATGAATAAAAATAATTTAAAAAGTCCAAGGAACATATGTTTTTAAATGGATATTTTCGGAGAAATTATCAATCAAAATTAAAATATTTTAAAATCTTTCTCGCTTAAAACGAGTCCTAAGTTGCTACACTTTCATTGATAATTAGTTTCAGTCATTCATAATTTAGAATACGATAATGCGACGTTGTCATTAATACGTACCTAAAGGTATTTTAAAGTTCAAATTTTTACCGAATTATTTTGAATGAAAAATGAAATTTCGAAATTATTAATAATTGAAAAATAATGTGTATGCTGTTCGACACGTATACGTGGTCTCATTGATACCCTGGAGTTATGGAATATCAAAAGGAACAGGTTGTATATTTTCCCAAGGTTCCCTCCCGAGACTTCATTCCCATGAGAGCTGGGGATAATTAATTATGCAGCCTATGTGCTGCATAAGATTACAATAATCTATTTCTGTGCCAAATATCCATTTTCGTTTAGCCGATCCGGCGTGATTGAGTAAGTAAAAGTATCCATCCAAACATCTAATATAGTAAGATAAGATTTGTAGTTCTATTCTACATCTATACATATTATAAAGAAGAAAGATTTGATTGTTTGTTTGTTTGCATCGAATAGGCTCCGAAACTACTGGACCGATTTGAAAAATTCTTTCACCATTAGAATCCTAAATTATCCGGGAAGGACATAAGGTACATGGTTTTTCCAAACGGGAACGAAGTCCCGCGCGGGAAGCTAGTATATAATAAGTAAACTATTCTCATTAGTGAGCATGTGAGTGTTTAATCTCATTAGGCCTTTCTTTCGTAAGCAGCACCTAACTTAAATTTCAACTTAAAAGTCTTAAAACATCAAGCCACTACAGCTCAGGAAAAAGTTTTCCAAGTTAAGGTCGGTAAAAAACAAAGCTAATTGGCTTTTTTATCATTCGAACGGCACGACACGGCACGGCAAAATGGAATTACCATTGCCCCCTGCACCCTAGTCATATTTAACACGAGAAATGTCTAAACGAACAAACTAAAGTCTAATTCTGATTTT
Source organism: Aproaerema taeniolella (assembly GCA_949987775.1). Lineage (NCBI taxonomy): Eukaryota > Metazoa > Arthropoda > Insecta > Lepidoptera > Gelechiidae > Aproaerema > Aproaerema taeniolella. Next base: position 33,360,263 of record OX465242.1, on the reverse strand, counting down.
AATAAATGGAACCAGCATCGTATATCCAAGTTTGGAAAAATAGAAAAATCGCGAAATTTTCGCACTTTTTTATTATTCTCAATATAAATCCTAAAGTATGCGTTTAAAATTAAAATTTATACGTTTTTAAAGTAGAACTAAATTGCGAAAAACAGCTCTGTACTAACCGAGAATGTACAAAAATAATTTTTTTTCCGAAAAAAACTGAAATTTAAAAAAAGCTGATAAGACCAGGTGGCTGCCAAATCTCAAACGAACAATATGTTTCGTTTCACGCAATGTTTTAAACCAAAAAAAAAAGGAAATTAGCACAGGTCTTTCGAAGCTGCAAACTTGTATAGTATACTGGAAGTGGTCCTAACAACATACAAAAAATCAGAACTAGCCGTTTGTTTGTTAGTTTAATCTATACTAATATTATAAAGAGGAAAGATTTGATTGTTTGTTTGCATTGAATAGGCTACGAAACTACTGAACCGATTTGAAAAATTCTTTCACAATTAGAAAGCTACATAATCCCTGATGGACATAGGCTACATAATTTTCCCGAGTTCCCACGGGAACGAAGTCCCAAGCGGAATGCTAGTATTCGATATGACTGGCGTACTATGTTCTCAGCTTCTAGTATCACTAGTGTACATACATATAGGAGGCAATAAAAACATAATATTGCCCTGCCGCTTTCAAATTATAAAAAGGTCCATTGCACAAAGGTTTATTTTACGGTACGAACCCGAATAACTCTATTATCAACAACAAATAAACGACATTCGATTTAATAAAGCCACCCTCAACCCTCGCCAAAGCTCCCCCCAGGCTCCCCCATCTAGTACACCTATATAACTATCATTAGGTCCTCTTTGAGCTACCCTTTTAATATAGGACACAAACCAGTCTGAGCCAGACAGAGCTAATACGCCTGCGCATTCACCACCAGTACTTCCAAAAGCACGCCCAACTTAACAGTTTCGATTTTATTGTAACGGTTGCTTTTGTTACGCTTGGCAAGCTTCTCTCTGTACACCCAGGAGCAACATGCTACAAATTTGTATCTGCCACGTGCAAAATAAGAATACAAAGCTTGATGTAGTATAGACGGGTCTTTTATATCTGAATATTGATTTCGTCTGGACCCTCACTCTTTGGTGGCTGTATTTGTAAATTTAAATGTTTACATATGTACATTGCAGTCTGCGTCGCTTAGGGAACTTTGGATTAAACTACTGAAGCATTGAGTCACATATAAAGAGATATCCTTATCTTAACTGCTATACTTAATATTATTAAAGAGGAAAGATTTGTATTTTTGTATGTAACGAATGGGCTCCGAAACTACTGGACCGATCTCAAAAATCCTTTCACTATTAGGATGCTACATTATCCCTGAGTAACATAGGCTACCAAATTTTTCCGAATTCTCACGGCAACGAAGTCCCGGGTGGAAAGCTAGTGTATCATACATCTGTCTATATCCATATCCAAGTCCTCTAGGACTCGGAAACAAAAAAGACGCTCATTAACAACAATAACAACAATAACAATATACTTTATTTGCACACAAAGACAAACAATACAATTAACAGAACATAAAACATAGTGTACAACAAGGCGGCCTTATTGCTAGGTAGCAATTTCTTCCAGGCAACCTTAGGGTAGGACAGCAGTAAGGTAAGAAGTAGTTGGTGGTGCATAATTTCTGTTTAGGTTAATGTGATCAGTGCTCATTCCAACTCGTTATGTGGAGAATGGGGATGGTACACATCAGTATCTGAGTCCCAAGGACTCGAAAGCAAAAAAACGTTCTGTGAACCAATTTTGATCAAATATACTTCGCTGTCTCTTGATCGGCGGGTCCTGGGTTCGATCCCCAGTTGGGGCAAACATTTGTGTAAAAAGCAGATGTTTGTTCTCGGGTCATGGGTGTTTGTGTCTGTCTTTGTGTGTTCCAAGGGAACCACGACACAAGGGAAAACCTTAGTGTGGGCCTTTGAGTGTGTAGCGTTTATTTTTTATTTTTTTATAGTTCTGAAACATTTTCGTTACGTCAGCTTTCACACAAATAAACCGCATCAAAATCGGTCTATGCCTACGATGCCACACACAGATACATAGACATACAGATACACAGATACACACGTCAAACATATAACACCCCTCTTTTTTGTCGGGGGCTAATGATCCCGCTACGCTTGAGGCAGACGAAGTGGCGATATCGCAGTGTGGTAGTAAAATGGTAATTAAAACATACAATGCATGATTTTCAATTAGTCAATACACGCACGCACCTATTTGCGAAAAAACGACGACCCCGATACTAAAACAAACATACATAAGCGTACGCCTTTGTCCCATCAGGCAAGAGCGTCTCCATAAATTAACTTACCCCCACCTGGGCCAAAGGCTGGCCCATCAGGCAAGAGCCCAGGTGGGGGCAAGTTAATATTATGGAGGACTGGCCTTCCGCCAGCAGCTCCGCCTGCGTGGACTACAGGTTATATCGTGTCCAACTGTGGGATAAAATGTAGCCTATGTCCTTTTCCATGCTCTAATCTATCTCTGTACCAAATTTCATCAAAATCGGTTCAATAGTTTAGGCGTGAAAGACGGACAGACAGACAGAGTTACTTTCGCATTTATAATATTAGTAAGGATAAGGATAGTAAGCTACATTTCTCTAATCTCTAGGGGGGGGGGGGGGCGCAGGCAGAGACCATAGATTACTACTTGGTACGATCCAAACGTGCTTCCTCTGTGTTTCGTATTTTAATGGCTACATCTAACACTAATATTATAAAGAGAAAAAGATTTCATGTTTATTTGTTTGTTTGCACTGAATAGGCTTTTATTTTATTTTATTATAAAATGGGTTAACTCTTGACCTCAATCTTGACCATAAAGGTCAAAGATGAGGTCGACGATGGAGCAAGTTAACCCAGAAAATGCCTATAAAGGCACTGGCACTCCCACGCACCGACAGAACACAGCAAGCTGTTTGGCGTCGGACTTCGGTAGGAGGGTGGTCGCGAACCAGACGGCCCTTTATAGAGCCTACCACACCGCATGAGACCATAGGATGAAACCTCAGATTCAGAAAAATCATTTGTGTTTCCTTAGTCGCCTCCTACGACACCCACGGAAAGAGATGGGGTGGTGTTATTCTCAACCGATCACCACACGGCTTAAAAACTCCGTAACTACTGGACCGATTTGAAAAAATCTTTTATCGTTAGAATGCTACATATCCCTGAGTAACATACGTTGTACAATTTTCCCGAATTCTCCCGGGAACGAAGTGTTAGTAAAAAAATTGTTAAATAAAACATAGCCACAAAAACACGAGAGCTACTCCAGTCAAGAGAGTAAGACTTTTGTATTTATTTAACCTATCTTTTTCCTCGTGAACGAAGTCACAGGCAGAAAACTAATAAGAAATAATGCGTGTAAACAAGTTCGATACACCTTGCCTCAGCGAGTCCAATGAGACTCAATTAGGTGGCACAATTAAAATTGCACTTACTTTAACAGTAAACGAGTTAACGAGGTTCAATTGTCATTGCGAGCTCTCGCCAATTACTGTAAATAAAGTTATCTATAAAATGCACTTTTTTCTATCCAAATTAACAAAATAAAATAGAATGAAAAAACCCGACTGCAAAAAAATCAAATTATTTATTCAAACCATGTAAATTATTAAGGTAACTTTAGGCTTCGTCTTAGTCTATTAAACCAAAGCAGAGTTTATTAGGTTTTAGTAGTTAGTTGTCTCAACCTCGTTTCGGTCTTTTTAGTGCTTTGCTTTTCTGTTGATTTTTAGCAGTCGAGTTTTTTTATTTTTAAATTATTTATTTTATTTTAGACTTTTTAGTGTTCTGGCTCACTCTTATGGACGAAAACGTTTACTCTTATGATTTTCCCTCAATTGGATACCCCACTCGATAGGTTTAGTTGAAATAAAAATTAAAGGAGTTACAATTTGGCGTAAATAATCCGTCATATTGTTTTTTTTTTAAATACACCTATCTAAGTACACTCGGGTGTCTGAGGCGAATCAAAGGAAGATACAAGGTAGTAGAGAAACTTCCTTGGCAGTCAGGTAAAAAGCGTTCAATAATATTGTTTCATTTGTTATCTGCGCCTCTATATGTCATAAAGAATTTTTTGGGAAAGAAAAAATTTCGGGGTGCGATGGCACTTAAACCCGCGACTCCAGGACTAGATCTCCTGGTGCTCTTAGAGGCACGATTCTAAGAGAGTAGATGTAAATGCATATTGGGTGGCCTTGAACTGCTAAACCAATTTATAGCTAAGAATAATCTCGATTATGTCAGCTTTCAAACAAAAAAAACCTTTAGGAGCTAAGATGCCACAGACAGACACACAGATACACAGACATACAGATACACAGACACATGTCAAACTTATAAACGCTCTTTTAAGCGCTGTTTACAGCGACGCGTGACATATTCATAACAGTAAATTTTATTTTAGACTAGCTTTCCGCTTGGGACTTCGTACCCGTGCTGGGAATTCGGGAAAACCATGTACCCTATGTCCATCTCGGATAGTGTAGGATTCTAATGGTGAAAGAATTTATCAAATCAGTCCAGTAGTTTTGGAGCCTATTCAACACAAACAAACAAACAATCAAATCTTATCTTTGTAATATGTATAGATGTATTTAGTCTTACAAAGCATATTCAAGCAAAAAAACACTTTAAAATCAGATGAAAATGTCAATGAAAGCCGAAATGCAGCCCACTGTGCGTCGCCGCGCCACGCCGCTTTTTAAGTCACCGGAAAATGTAATTTCCCGCGATGCTATAATTTGCCTAGTAAAATTATGAATCACGACCGCCTGCGTGAAACGAGGATAAGTTAGGTTATATTAAGTTGGTTAGGCTTTTTTGTTTCGGTTAGGTTAGATTGCATTAATATAATAAATAAAACGGGCAAGTGCGAGTCGGACTCGCGCATGAAGGGTCCCGTACCATTACCTATAAGACCGGCCAAGTGCGAGTCGGACTCTATAAAAACCATTATCTCTATAAAAACAGCAAAAAAATCACGTTTTTGTATGGGAGCCCCCTTAATTATTTATTTTATTCTGGTTTTGAGTATTTTTTGTTATAGGACCAATAGAAATAAAACATCTGTGAAAATTTCAACTGTCTAACTATCACGGTTCATGAGATACAGCCACGGACAGACTTTCTATAAAACCGAGCAAAAAAATCACGTTTTTTGTATGGGAGCCCCCTTATATATTTATTTTATTCTAGTTTTTAGTATTTTTTGTTATAGGGCAAATAGAAATACATCACCTTCGAAAATTTCAACTGACTAACTATCACGGTTCATGAGATACAGCCTGGTGACAGACGGACGGACAGCGAAGCCTTAGTAATAGGGTCCTGTTTTTTCCCTTTGAGTACGGAACCCTAAAAACTCCATTAATTTGAAACCTACCGAGAGATGATCATATACTATCGATATCGATAATCTTACTAAGTCAAATTACAATATTACAATATTACGGGTTTGACAATGTAACAGTGACATGTTTAAAAGCAGCTCGAGCGCGATGGCGACAAACTCGCGCGGCGCGCCACTCGGCTGACGGTGAAACTTCACTTTGATTGCGCGAGGGCCCCGCGCAAAGGCTTACTCGCCCTCTGGCGTTGTCAATGTTGACATTTTGACATAGGACTGCGGCGCATTACGCGCGCTATCACCATCGTACTCGAGCTGCAGCGCCATGTAAATGCGGTTCCTTGATCTAACAAAGCAACACCGTAACACGATTCTCATAATCATATAATCAAACACCTACTTATATTGCACGTAAAAAAGTAATCGTATTAATGTAAACTGGCACGTGAACGTATCTGCGTTCACGGTTGATTAACGTATACCACGACTAGCCGGATAGCTCAGCTATTTACCTTGTCTTCTAATGTAAAGGTTACGGGTTTAATTCCTACCAACGCACAATCACTGGGCCTTTTTATAATTCGGAAACGGCACGGCAAAATGGTATTACCATTGCCTTCTATATAATAGTAATACTAGAATCTGAAAAACTAACTATCACGGTTCATGAGATACAGCCTGGTGACAGACGGACAGACGGACGGACAGCGAAGCCTTAGTAATAGGGTCCTGTTTTGTCCCTTTGAGTACGGAACCCTAAAAACTCCATTAATTTGAAACCTACCGAGAGATGATCATATACTATCGATATCGATAATCTTACTAAGTCAAATTACAATATTACGGGTTTGACAATGTAACAGGTGACATGTTTAAAAGCAGCTCGAGCGCGATGGCGACAAACTCGCGCGGCGCGCCACTCGGCTGACGGTGAAACTTCACTTTGATTGCGCGAGGGCCCCGCGCAAAGGCTTACTCGCCCTCTGGCGTTGTCAATGTTGACATTTTGACATAGGACTGCGGCGCATTACGCGCGCTATCACCATCGTACTCGAGCTGCAGCGCCATGTAAATGCGGTTCCTTGATCTAACAAAGCAACACCGTAACACGATTCTCATAATCATATAATCAAACACCTACTTATATTGCACGTAAAAAAGTAATCGTATTAATGTAAACTGGCACGTGAACGTATCTGCGTTCACGGTTGATTAACGTATACCACGACTAGCCGGATAGCTCAGCTATTTACCTTGCCTTCTAATGTAAAGGTTACGGGTTTAATTCCTACCAACGCACAATCACTGGGCCTTTTTATAATTCGGAAACGGCACGGCAAAATGGTATTACCATTGCCTTCTATATAATAGTAATACTAGAATCTGAAAAACTAACTATCACGGTTCATGAGATACAGCCTGGTGACAGACGGACAGACGGACGGACAGCGAAGCCTTAGTAATAGGGTCCTGTTTTGTCCCTTTGAGTACGGAACCCTAAAAACTCCATTAATTTGAAACCTACCGAGAGATGATCATATACTATCGATATCGATAATCTTACTAAGTCAAATTACAATATTACGGGTTTGACAATGTAACAGGTGACATGTTTAAAAGCAGCTCGAGCGCGATGGCGACAAACTCGCGCGGCGCGCCACTCGGCTGACGGTGAAACTTCACTTTGATTGCGCGAGGGCCCCGCGCAAAGGCTTACTCGCCCTCTGGCGTTGTCAATGTTGACATTTTGACATAGGACTGCGGCGCATTACGCGCGCTATCACCATCGTACTCGAGCTGCAGCGCCATGTAAATGCGGTTCCTTGATCTAACAAAGCAACACCGTAACACGATTCTCATAATCATATAATCAAACACCTACTTATATTGCACGTAAAAAAGTAATCGTATTAATGTAAACTGGCACGTGAACGTATCTGCGTTCACGGTTGATTAACGTATACCACGACTAGCCGGATAGCTCAGCTATTTACCTTGCCTTCTAATGTAAAGGTTACGGGTTTAATTCCTACCAACGCACAATAACTGGGCCTTTTTATAATTCGGAAACGGCACGGCAAAATGGTATTACCATTGCCTTCTATATAATAGTAATACTAGAATCTGAAAAACTAACTATCACGGTTCATGAGATACAGCCTGGTGACAGACGGACAGACGGACGGACAGCGAAGCCTTAGTAATAGGGTCCCGTTTTTTCCCTTTGGGTACGGAACCCTAAAAACTCCATTAATTTGAAACCTACCGAGAGATGATCATATACTATCGATATCGATAATCTTACTAAGTCAAATTACAATATTACGGGTTTGACAACGTAACAGTGACATGTTTAAAAGCAGCTCGAGCGCGATGGCGACAAACTCGCGCGGCGCGCCACTCGGCTGACGGTGAAACTTCACTTTGATTGCGCGAGGGCCCCGCGCAAAGGCTTACTCGCCCTCTGGCGTTGTCAATGTTGACATTTTGATAATTCAAACTTTGAAGTGCCGTGCCGTGCCATTCGAATTATAAAAAGTCCCATTGAAAATCATATTTTCAAATACTTGCAAGGAGGCTGGGTGCTTATTAAATGTATAACAATAATTGAAAACGTGATATGAGAGTCAACCGACTTCAACCCCAACAATGCCTATCAGCAGATAACCATTAACTAAAATGACATCGAAATACATATAATGTAATTTGTTTTCGTTGATTTTTTTAAAAGTGCTGAACTAATATCGCTTAAACTTATATAAAACTATATCTACTCTTTCGAACAAAAAAATAATTTTTCATTACTCATACTCAGAAAGTAGGTCTGAAGTTGCCTACGGAGCGGCTTGAAAGTAATACTTTTCAAACCTAGGGAGAATCGCTTTCAACTAACAGCTGACAAATTAAGTGTTAAAAAAACATGTTCCAACTTCCTATGCAGCCACTCTAATACAGCGCGATGTAAAATTGAAATGACAAAAGTTAAGTATTCATTAAAGAATACTTTTTTTAATGACTTTACAATGATTTACATTTACTTTTAGCTATTTCTTTCAAATAACATAGATTGTGGCAAAATATTTACAATTTTTTTCAATGATGAAAATAAAAAATAATGGCTGAATAGCTGGCCAGCCACAGAAAAAAAAACATAATAGGCGGGAAAATGGCATTCCGATCTTCATTTGTTTTTTCGAGTCGTAGTCTTTGTAACTTTGGCATAGCAGCAATGAGTTTATTCATGTTTTTATTTTTACTTTCTTTATATTCGTAATGAAAAGCAAAGTGTTTACCTCGGGTGAAAGACTTATTTTGTCCCTCGAACTATTAGCTCCCTCGCTACGCTCGGTCGCCAAACCCCGTCTCGGGACTTAAATAAGTTGCTTTCATCTCTAAAGTAACAATGTACTATTAAAAATCGGTCGACAATTGACGGAGTTATCGCGTAACAAATATAAATAAATCGGTCAAGTGCGAGTCGGACTTGCGCACGAAGGGTTCCCTACGAAGTTACTTATAAAACTGGCCAAGTGCGAGTCGGACTCTATAAAAACTACTAAGTAGAATTTAATTTATTCTACTTTTTAGTATCTGTTGCTATAGCAGCAACCGAAATACATTATCTGTGAAAATTTCAACTGTCTAACTATCACGGTTCGTGAGATACAGCCTGGTGACTGACGGACGGACGGATAGCGGAGCCTTAGTAATAGGGTACCGTTTTTTCCCTTTGGGTAAGGAACCCTAAAAATTAATACCTCCTCCTCTTTTGAAGTCGGTTAAACTAGTATTAAACTAGTTATCTATTACAAGCCTTGCTTAGTTTGGGGTTAGATGATGCCGTGTCAGTTATCCAATATTTATTAGATACACACATCAACACGGTCTAGGGATATTGCACAAGTTTTCATACAAAAGAGGTCTGTTTGAGAAGCCATAATAGCATACTCATCTGGAGGGCTATTATTTTCAGACAAGCCTGAATTTTAAATTCTAGTCAATAAATTTTGTTTTACTCGAAATTTGTGAAAACGTGACGAAAATGAAAAAAAATGCGTAAATTCGACCATTTTCATACAAAAAGCAGGCAAAAAGTGCATTTTCGTTTTCGTTTCCGTCACGTTTTCACACATTTCAACTAAAACAAAATTTATTGACTGGAACTGAAAATTCTAGTTTAGCACTTGCTCGTCTGAAAATTATAGCCCTCCATGTATCTCGAATATGCTTCTATAGCTTCTCAAACAGGCCTTTTTTTTGTATGAAAAATCGTGCAATATCTCTAGACCGTGTTGATGTATATTTTTATTTATCAAGATAATATGTGGTGCATTTTATGTCAGGACAACTTTGGGATAGTAAGAATCTTCCATGAAACTGAACTACCTCGGTAAAATTTCTCGATTTTCTGTAAAAAAACACTAGCACAAGTTGTATATCTACTATATAAAAATAAGTCGGGTTTTCCTTCCTGACGCTATAACTCCAGAACGCACGAACGGATTTCCACGGTTTTGCATTCGTTGGAAAGGTCTCGGGCTTCGTGAGGTTTATAGGATACTTTTTATTTTTTTAAAAATTAGGACGTGGGCGGAGCCGCGGGCGGAAAGCTAGTTATGTATACAATTTAGGATTCTACGAAATTAATCAGTGGATATACGTTCAGACAGCAATAAGTTAGGTTACACATTTGCACTACGAAAGCCGACTCTATTACGAGCGAGATAAGAGTAACGTCAAGGTCAAAAATGTTAGCCTGATGTGCTGCCGTGTGTACAAAAATGTTAAAACTTTTTTTTTCAAACGCTTCATACAAAAAAAAACACAGTGAGGTATTCTCTGTGTCGCGGGTCCTTTAGGACACAAAAAAACTACGACCCTGCTAACTTATTTTTATACCTCCATAGGAATTATAGACGAAGTAATATTATGTGTTTATGTCACTAATAAGTTGGTAAGAATCCTAAATTCTAACATTTAAAATAAAGACATTTATCTTCTTATCAGCTTCATCGTGGGGTCTTAAGGTCATTAAAAATGATTTAAATAGTAACAGCTGTTTTCATTTACAACGCGAAATCAATCCGCCCACGCTGTGTTTACATAGTTATTTTTCCTTGAAGGGATATCCGTTTAACGCGTCGAACATGCAGCACTCTCCATAAATTAGTAACAGGAGAAGGCCGCGCGTAGTAAAAACCGCGACTACATCTCGCATCATGGCCTATCCCCCAAGACTGACGGAGTTGTTTGACACAACAACTCCCTTCAGCATTAAGTTCTGCACGTCTGCTGCGATGGCAACAACAACTTCTCCAAGTACCACTGCCGCTGCTGCCAACGGCTCCAAACTGACATACGCGGCTGTCACCGCAACTGGTACTCGTGCCAGCAAGAGGAACCATGCCAGTGCCGCCTCTACCAGTGCAACCGTTACTACAACATCAAGTTGGACTTACACCTCCAAATCTGAGAAACCGTCCATCGATAAATCGAAGAACTGAAGAAAGACAAAGATGAATGTCCATTTTACGAAAAGAGTGAACTATTTTATTTACAGTGCAGTGCTCAGAAATAGGTTCATTATGGCTGTAAAGTGTTCTTTTTTTTTTTTAATAGAAATATTTTAAACTAATCAGCAAACAACCGCTCTTTCGGAGAACAAAATTCTGTATTATATTTTATTACTAAAAGTTTATTAAATTAAATTTTAAAATGTATGCTTTACTTTTTAAAGCACTACTACTTTTGTAAATACATCGTTTAAATACAGTTGTTATTAAATGCTTTAGTACAAAAATTGATCTCAAAAATTTAAGTTTTAGCTTTAAGTATGTGTGATAAATGTTATAAATAAGAAAACATTGATGTAATGCCCCAACAGGGTTCGTGTATGCGTTTCATTAATTGTAAAAAAAATAATTCACGATACAATAAAGAATTTTGAATTTTGACAAAAATGTATGACGAAATAGTAGCTGATTTGACTAACAATGTATAAATTATAGTGTTTCATTTTATGTAAAAAAATCTTTTTTTTTAACGGTATCGTGACAAAAGTGATATCATATTAGTAGATTTACTACATAAAAATTAATGTTCTACTATGAAATTTGCTCAACACAAAAGACTATATTAGCTATCATGTGTGTAATCATTTTATATTATTAGTGTACTTACTTGTAACTTTTTTGTAATTAAAAGGGTAATACTTACTGCAATTGCATTTAAGTCAACCACCTTGTAATCTTACTTGAGTATTCTCAATTTCTCAGCTCAATTTCTCAGCCACCCGTTAAAAATTTTGGTGTGGCGTAATAGAGGCCACTCTTTACCTTACTTAGGTTAGTAAGCTCACGCTGGTCACTTACGGGGCAGACACATCACATGTAGACACAGGCAAGGCTAGTATATATTGTCATTGTGACAACTTATGTTTGTTTTAGTTAAAGTAATTTAAAAAATGATAAATATGAATTTTTACGCCTGTAAAAATGATCCCAGCCCAATCTACCTGGGTACTAAATTAAACTGAGAGAGAGAGTTCACTGACCTTTAATTCCTAGGCAATACATCAATCGATATTGACAATACCTGGACGATGACACGGCGGGGGGCAGAGGGGGGGGATGGAAAGGGGCGTAGCCGCTTGCCCGGCAACAGACATGGGAGCAGCGGGAGTCTGGATTTGTATACAAATAACACAGATATGACAGAGACAAACAATTAATCAATAGCAGTGTTGCGGCAGTACTGGACCTCTGTGCTCAAAATAGACGACGATACGTACATACAGCAGCACGTTAGGTTATCCATTTGCACTACGAAAGCCGCCGCTATTGCAAGCGAGATAAGGGCGACGTCAAGGTCAACATGTATAGCCTGATGTGCTGCCGTGTGTACATATAGTACGTATTGTATATTCAATGATCGCCTTATACGTGGCGTAATGTACACCACACGAATCTATGCCTATCCCGTCAGGGATTATAGTGTGAGTGGATGGATGATTGCCTGAAACTGAACAACTTCCCCAAAAAGTCTTATGAAATTACCAAAAAAAGTTCTACTTATCATTTTTACGAACTTCGAAAAAAAGGAGGAGGTTCGCAATTGGACTGCTTGGTGATTGTTTTTGTATGTTTGCTACGCGTTTATTGTATTGTAACTTTTGCGAATTGAAATAGAGAAAACTATAACTTAAAAAAAAAGTATCACACCTTTCATCACAATTAACTTTATAACGGGTGATCTAATTTTGATTAAAAATAGCTAAGACCCATTTCGATTACGTAAGCTTTTAAACAAAAAACACCGCTTTGAAATCGGTCCATCGGACACACAGATACACTCGTCAAACTTATAACCCTCTTTTTTGCTGGGGGATAAAAAACGGCGGTGCCGGATTCGAGAACACCAGTTCATTGGTAATACGTTGTGGAGTGGCTGATGAACGACAGGTGAATGAAACAACCTTCGGCAGATGCACACTCGCATTAGCCGGGAATTATTTTTTGAATAACTCTAAAATAAATATAAAATTATCGCTTCCGACATTCCATTGCTTAGAACTTATTAACGGCTAAACCAATTTTGTTCAAAAATAGCCAAAAACCATCTCGATTACGTCAGCTTTCAAACAAAAAAACCGCATCAATATCGGTCCATTTATTTAGGAGCTACGATGCCACGACAGACACACGTCAAATTTATAAGACCCGCCTTTTTATGTCGAGGGCTAATGACTACATTGACCACTTAAACATTATACAAAAATTACGTCGGTTAATAACCCATTCTCAAGCGATGATTGAAAGAAGCTGAATAATTCTGCAAGTTCATAATTACTATCATACAAGTAATACTTATACAATTGTATCCGATCCATTACGTCATACAACATAACGTGCGGACAGATTATGTGGTAACTTATTTTTTTACCAATTCCAAAATAGGAAGAGGTTCTATGTTCGACGGTGTGTATCTTTCTTTATGGATGTTCACTGATTTATGTGCCAATTTCGGACTGATTTACAAAATTGTTGTGTTGCTAAGGGCATAGGTACCTTTGAAGTTGTCATATTATTACCAAGTCAAGATCTATTGATAGAATACCAGGGATATCGAGGACAACCCTGGAATTTAATAAGCAGAGTTTTTCGTAACATTTAAATAACTTTATTCCACGCTGGATTAGGAGTGAAAGGAAAACTTATATAATGTACCAGATGCCAACTCTTCCCAGCATACTGTAAAAGTCAGTAAGTATAGAACGCGAGGGTTTTGCTGTATTATTGGCGAAAGGCTGACAACCTCTCACTATTATACAATATGTTTCATATAACTTATGTCGAATGTTCTAGAACTACTGATGCGCTGCCTATCCCGATACAGATTATAGGCGTGAACGTATATATGTATGCGTTTGAATAATAGTATTATTTACACCAGATATGAAAAAAATAAACCAACTTTAAAAATCTTTATCGATAACAGCCGGGAACAATTTCCCACTGAACATAACTCTCGTGAGAATAAAGGGATCTATGTCACTTGTTATACAGTGTTGCCTTCGTACAGTCAAAAGCAGGACAGTTGTAGTGTGATTTTCCCTCCTAACGCCATCTTAACGCGTACGGAGTAGAATGGTTCAATGTCGAAAGTATCAAGCTTCTTGTGCTCTTGGTTGTACTGCTTCGGCTGCGCGCACCGCTTCTAGTTTATGATGCCCTGGTACCTGTATTCCGAAAATATCATCCGGGAAAGGCAATTTGCATTCGCCACTCGTAGTCCCTCATCGCTCGAAGTTCCGACCGAGGTTGTCGAGTTACATTTCCGTTCTTCTTACAAATTCTTCGGCAAACTGATTTTCTTCCTCATTTTCTTTATACGAACACTTTTAGATTTTTTCAGAAATTTCTAATTTTTAAGTAAGCGTCGGTCGGATATAGAATCTTATTTACAGTTAATTGAAACCGGTAGTTGTTAACATTGTTTGAGCGAGGTAACAAGCAAAACAAGTTATAATTTAAGCATCTTAAGAGGTCCAAACTATGCATATTTTTAATTCAAAATCTACAAAAGTATTTTTAAACTAAAGCAATTTTAGGGAATGCGGTTCGATCAAAGAAATCATCACCAGTAACTCTAAAATAATTCAAAGAATTTTGTTGAGTTGTATTAAGACTATAAATACCTACGTACTTATTTATGTATTAATTCTGTTCTTAATTTATAATGTTCTGATTTAGTAAATCAATGAAATCAATACTATTCACGGTCCGATTTACAACAAGTAAGAAAACGTGGAAAGTCGCCAGTTTTTACTATAATAGGAAACCATAATTTACTGGCTCATTTGCATGAAATGACCAAGTGGCTATTAGCGTGAATGGAAATACGGAAATTATATCAGGAAACTCACTATTTACTGTCTTTTATTATGGATGTGGAATTGTAAAAAGTTTATTAAATGCTCGATAACTACGATTTTATTTTATTTTATTGTTTATAGATAACTAGCTTTCCGCCCGCGGCTCCGCCCGCGTGGACTACAGGTTATATCGTGCCCAACTGTGGGATAAAATGTAGTCTATGTCCTTTCCCAGGCTCCAATCTAACTCTGTACCAAATTTCATCAAAATCTGTTCAGTAGTTTAGGCGTGAAAGACGGACGAACAGACAGACAGACAGACAGAGTTACTTTCGAATTTATAATATTAGTAAGGATGGGTTTGCTCTTGACCACAATCTAGCCCATTTCCTCAACTCCGTTTCCTGTACCCAATGAACCTTTTCTGTTATCATATGTCTCTTTCTTACATATAGTAATATTATATTACATGTATTAGTATATATAATATTAATTTATGTACTCGTATTTAGTTTAATTTTACTTTTATGTACTTTAATATTAGAGCTGTAGTTTACGTAATATAATATAAATATATTTTTGTCTTTTTTTTTATTGTTAGCCACCACCCGCTCTGCTTTATATTTTTCCATTATTTTCCTACCCAAAGGTTGCCTGGAAGAGATTGCTACCTTAGCAATAAGGCCGCCTTTTTGTACATTACTGTTTTCTGTCCTTGTCTGTTATTGTAATGTTTTTGTGTTATCTATGGTGTGCAATAAAGTATATGTCTATGTCTAACCCAGAGGCGGAGATGTGTCGAGGATGTAGCAAGCTCACCCAGAAGATGCCTAATTGCCTATTCACTCGAACGATAAGGCAAAACATATCGTAGTACCCAATGTAACTGGTGTTTAACTCCCGACAAATAAGAGGGGTGCTATAAGTTTGATGTGTGTGTCTGAGTATATGTATGTATGTATGTATATAAACACTTTATTGCACATAATAAAAATTACAAAACAAAAGAGATGGATACAAAGAAAACTATGTACAAAGGCGAGCTTATCCCTTAGAGAGATTTCTTCCAGCTGTATCAGCTGTATGTGTATCATCGTAGCTCCTAAACGAATGGACCGATTTCGATGTAGTTTTCTTTTTTTGTTTGAAAGCTGACGTAAACGAGATGATTCTTAGCTACATGTGATATATATTTTTTTAATTTTAGATTTATGTCCCAGTAGATATCAAAGAACTTCTTTATTAAAAAGCGTAAGATGAATTAATAGTCACATAGATTTCAAGAAATACATAAATTACTACCTAACTAAATCTAATTTCATACAGGCGATCCTTAAAGATTCGTAAATTTATAATTTTACTAGGAAAATTGTAATATCGCGGGAGGTTATTATTTCACTAGTGAAAATATAATATATAACGGTTTTTACAATGTTTCGGTGACACATACACTTTAATTATAATTTCAACATGCAAAAATATATGTGTCAAAAAACGTAAATTTAGTGTAAATTCTATATATTTGACGTCAATAGATTTAACAACCATGTCCCTAAAATGTCGGAATTACTTGAAGGAGATCTGATCAGAATGGATTGGCTACTTTCTAAATACCACTCTAAATAACGAAAATACAGTTCAAACACGTGCCCATCTCTAAATAGCGTCACTCACCCACTCTAAATAACGAAATACGTTTCAAACACGTGCCCATGTATATTTACATAATTAGATTCTTTCTTACATTTTTTTCATATTTTCTCGACTCGCGCGTAATAAATAGTACTAAAGTTCTAGGAAATCCGTTCTTTTTTGTGTTTCCCTGGCACGTTATCCTGACACGTGTTTAGCTCAGCCTCGTGCCGTTCCAGGGAATCACAACAAACTGCCGGCAAAAACTATTACCCAATGATAAAATAAAACCGGCCAAGTGCGAGCCAGACTCGCGCGCGACGGGTCCGTACCATTATCTAAAAAACGAGCAAACGTTTTGTTGTATGGGAGCCCCCTTAAACATTTATTTTATTCTGTTTTTTAGTATTTTTTGGTATAGCGGCAACAGTACATTATATTTTATTGAATGCTTTTGTATTTTCATTCCCCGACAAAAAAGAGGGGTGTAATTAGTTTGACTTTGTGTATCTGTGTGTATATTTGTAGCATCGTAAGTAGTTCCGAAACGAATGGACTGATTTCGCTGTGCTTTTATTTTGTTTGAAAGCTGACTGAAAGATAAGCTCCAAACCCTAGCTCATAGACGCAAAGTAGCTTGCCTATGTATTTTTTATAAGATGTACTTCGGGGAGTGTGCTCAGGAGCTGCATGAGCTCATTCCGTCTGCCCCATTCTTCTATCGGACGTCCAGACGCACCGCGGGGTACCATCCCTATCTTGTTGATATCCCACGGATCCGCACTGAGCGCTTTTCATCATCTTTCGTATTGCGCACTGCTAGGGAATGGAAATCCTTGCCTGCGTCTGTATTTCCGAGTTCATATAACCCGAATTTCTTTAAAGTTCGAGTGAATAGGCTTCTTCTGGGTGAGCTTGCTACATCCTCGACCGCATCTTTGCCCTTGGGCTAGATTGTGGTCAAGAGCGAACCCTTCATTAATAAAAAATAAATAAAAAAAACTTGATGGAGATGGTTACTTGATCAAAGTCGGTTCAACCGTTTTTTTTATTTATTTTATTTTATTTATACAAAGGTAATCAACAGCATAGCGTTAAAAGTATAGAATGTAACGTCTTAGATACTATACTTAGCCAATTATAGATTACCCTGGATTAGATTTTAAAAGTTATGAGCAAAAGAGTGTCGGAGGTTATATATATATATATATATTTAATTTAGATTATTAATTAACAACAAATTTTCTTTACGTTTCAGGAAATCTATTCAAATCCGAGCTTCATTCTTGACACAGCACACACATCTTTCGATGTGGTTCCTGGGGGACTTGGTAAGATATACCTTGGTAAGGCACCAATAAAAGAAAAGTCAAAAATTGCTTTATATTTTCATAGAACGTACAAAATGTTTCTTGTTTACTATACGCCTTGTTCCTGAGGATATTTATTAACTTCAACATGCTGTTCAGACCATCAAGATAAACATTTTTCATTATGACCACATTTCAGAATTGTTATTTTTATTAATTTGTAACTTTCATACAAACTAAATACCCTGACATAAATTATTTGATAAGCAAGGCTTTTACAGGATTGACAACATTGCATTTAGATTTTTATGATTTGGCGGGCTGAAACTTTTCAAAAGTTTATTGTTTTATCTTACTACTAGCATTCCGCTTGGAACTTCGTTCACGTGGGAATTCGGGAAAATTATGTAGCCTATGTCCATCGGGGATAATGTAGCTTTCTAATGGTGAAAGAATTTTTCAAATC
The DNA here is from genome assembly GCA_949987775.1 of Aproaerema taeniolella. Taxonomy (NCBI): domain Eukaryota; kingdom Metazoa; phylum Arthropoda; class Insecta; order Lepidoptera; family Gelechiidae; genus Aproaerema; species Aproaerema taeniolella. The sequence continues at coordinate 33,342,052 of OX465242.1, read as the reverse complement.
GGTCCAGTAGTTTCAGAGCCTATTCAATACAAACAAACAAACAAACAATCAAATCTTTCCTCTTTATAATATGTATATGTCTATATACATATTATAAAGAATGCTACATGTGTCAAGCATGATGTTCACTGAACCGTACTTTTCCTGTAACAAATGCAGTTTGATAGAACCTTTTTCACTCCACAACCCAATTAAATAATTTCACAATTAACTTTGAAATGAAGCATTTTTAATTTCTACTTCCCTTGTAAGATTTCATCAGCAAAAGCTATAGAAGTGTTTGCCTAAGTTAATGGATATCCTCTGAAAAACGGTGTATAGGTGCCACGGTAGCGATTCTGCTAATCATTAGCGTTTCAAAGGCAGTGGAATGACGAATTTTATTCGTTCAGGGCTCTGTTTAATAAAACTTACAATTTTAAAATACAAGTACAATTCGGTATACATTACGTAGTCATTATGAGTTAGAATGATACAGTATTAGTTATGAGGGTAACTTTTAGCAATGTATATCGAATTGTAATTTTATTTTACAATTGTAAGTTATTTTAACAGGGCCCAGCAGCTCTAGCACGATAACGACAAACTCGCGCTCGGCTCACGCTGAAACTTCACTTTGATTGCGCGAGGATCCCGCGCAAAGGCTTGCTCGCCCTTTGGCGTTGTCAATGTTGACATTTTGACAAAGGACCGCGGTGTTGTCGCGGCGCTGTCACTATCGTACTCGGCCTGCAGGTGGCTAAATTTTAAACGAGTGCTGCGCGACATAGCTGATATAGCTGTCTTGGCTATATTAGCGCCACCGCCAACTGAACATCTCTCTATATATCTATCGACGGACCCCTCCTATCTATGGATCTATCTATGGACCTATCTGTGGCGTCTCCACGCCTGCCAGGCACAGGCGGGTGATCAGTCCTCTAATTTGATACCATTTCACCCAATTCTCCACAACAGCGCATGAGTTTTACCTTAGCACTGAGCCAACCAACCCGCATCGGGACAGCGTGGTGGACTATGGCCTTAATCCCCTTCGTGCTTCGAAGGGAGGCCCACGCCCCTCGGTGGGGACGTATATGGGCTGGTAAAAAAAAAACTGAGCCAACTGACCACAGTAAATGGGCCTTTTTATAATACGAAAACGACACGGCAAAATTGTATTACCATTTCTTTCTAGGTACTTGTGATAGAAGCTGGGAACATAGAAGGCAATGGTAATACAAATTCTGTCATTCCGTGTCGTGCCGTTTGAATTATAAAAAGGCCCAATTAAGTTGCAAGGTAGTATGTAACTTAACGTTCAGTTCGTGGTGGTGCTGCTAGTCAAGGCAGTGTCATCTTTATGAAATTTAGCTTTTTCTCAATTTCGCTACCTGAACGGATTAGCATGGCCGTGCCGGTCAGATTTTCTCGTTTAGTACTTTTTAGGACCACTAGACAATGTCACATAAAGAAAATGTCTAAAGCTGAGGTCTAAAGTCATAAAACCTATGTTCCTTGAGGAAGTTGTTCAATTTCATGGACTGATTTACCACTCGAGAGGTTGCAAGAGAGATACCTAAAGCCCTGTATAATCTGGAAACGTTTTAAGCAAATGTTTAGAACAGCATTAGCGTGATCAATAGATTTACTTCAAATCTGAAGAAAACAGTACTCAAGAACCTCTTAACAATAAATAAATAAACGCGTGGGTACCTCGGGAACATACCTATGACCCGAGAACAAACATCTGCTTTTTACACAAACAGAAATATTTAATGCATATTTAATGGTTATTTTCAGGCGACAAATGGTTGGTTTCGTGTCTCGGAGTCCTTTATCACAGCAAGCGACTATTCTACAGAGTTGTCCCAGCCAACCAGAGCATGGAGTCCTCATATGCTGGCATATTCAGGTACACCTACGCTTCTTAAACCATGCATTGCATGCTGGAATGGAAACTAGCAATATATGAGATAGATTAGAGCCTGGAAAAGGACATATGCTACATTGTATTCCACAGTTGAGCACGATATAACCTGTAGTCCACGCGGGCGGGGCCGCGGGCGTAAGCTAGTGTCCAATAAATAGACGAACCGACAACTCGAAAACGCGTTCCTTATTTTGTCCTGTCAAAAGTGTCAAATTAGGGTGAGTATATGCTAGAACAGCAGGAATTTTTGTTTTTTAAGTAGTCTTTTATAAGTCTATTTAAGTAAGACTTCTCTCTCGTGAGAGTATACAGGAAGATTTTTTTATCACTATCCAAAATTTTTTCTACATAAAATTTATGAAAATTTAACAGACCCGTATTTTTTTGTTTCTGCGTTTCATATAAATATTTCAAGCTAGATCGTCTGAAGCATGAAAATAAATCAATTTATTTGTAAGTATGGAAAAAGAAATAACATCGTCCAATTGATTTGAAACTTGGTAATAGGTAGTACTCTTTAATATAATTTGTGACACCCATTTTTCTGCGTTTTACAAAATTCATCCTCTAAGACGTTAAAAAGGGGTATCAAAATCTAAATATTTTGGAAAAAGAAAAAATGTTTCCTTCTTATTTACGTTCTATCATCGTAACTGACACCGTAAGAAAAATTTGGCTGGTGATAACGACTTATGACGACTTACACTTTTAAAATTAAATTTTGGAATTTCTTTTTGTTTTTTTGTTTTTTTGAAACACCTTGTATAACATTATATAAAGTATAGTGTTTATATATTAAGTGACTTTAATTTGGCTAGCAAAACTTTAAAAAATGATTCTCTCCGTGAAACTGGACAGCTTTCCCCACAAAACCTGTATGAAATTCTCAAAAAAAGTGTCAACGTCCCAAAAAAAAGTTATTGGGCTCATAAAAATAAATATAAAATTCTCATGTCACAATGTTAGTTACCATACTCCTCCGAAACGGCTTGACCGATTTTCATGAAATTTTATATGCATATTCAGTAGGTCTGAGAATTGGCTACCATCTATTTTTCATATAAAAAAAAGAAAATCCACCGGGAACGAAGTCGCGGGCGTACAGCTAGTAATTTAATAAAAATGTATAATTTATTTATTTATTTATGAATACTTTATTATCGCTGCTTCTTGATCGAGGACCGGGTTCGAATCCCAGTGGGGCAAATATTTGTGTAAAAAGCAGATATTTGTTCTCGGGGTGTTTGTGTCTGTCTTTATGTGTGTTCCGAGGGACCCACGTCACAAGGGAAAACCTTAGTGTATGGCGTTTTATAAGTATATTTTACAAAACATCATTCATTATTAGTCATCATCATTAATTCAAACATATTTTTTATTGACATCTCAAATGTTGCTAGCTATTTTACAGTCACCACTATACTATAGAGATTATTTTTTAAACTCCTGGAGGTTTACCATGATCCAATTTAGGACCTAAACAAGTCTGCAACGCTTATTCGTACCATGATGGCTTATAAGCGGTTCAATTTTGGCGCTGTTACGATTCAAAGGCAGACCAGCGACAATTTATGTAGACATTTAAAATGGTCCATAGACAACCGAGCAGTTCAAAAACAGCGCCATCATGGTACCATTTTAAAAAACATTCCAATTGCGAAGCAGTTCAAAGTTGGATCCTAAACAGAAATGCTTTTAAACGATCGTGGTAGGTCACCTATCACTATTAGTATAAAGACAAACATAAATTAGGAAAACAATGGACAATGGATAAAACATAAATTAGGAAGAAAAACATCTATAACGTCTTAAAGTGTTTAATTTTTACAAACGCAGAAATACAGGTCTCACGAATTGTGTTGAAGGATACTATATTACCAAGTTTATAATAAATTAGAAAACAAAATTCCCGTACAAAACTGTAAACGTATTTTCAAACGACTTCAAAAAGGAGGAGGTTCTCAATTCGACAATATGATTCGAAAGAGTATACGAACAAAAAAAATTCTTCTTTTGTTCGTGATTTATATGCCTAGTCCATATAAATCACGTTTAAGATAGACACCACTTTCAGAAACAAGGCATCTATCCCGAAAAAAGCTTTGATCGCACAGAGACTTGAGACACGGTCCACTTGGTAGTAGTTGGAAAGTCTTTCGATAGATAAATGAAATAACACAGTTTATTCGTGAAACTGGAGTAATTACAATCGCGGCATCTTTACTGGGGCTCACGCTTTTACTATAGTGGAATGGACGCTCTGGAGACATTTCTTCTGTTTTACACCACCGTCTGGTTCCCCCACAGGTTTCGGTTCTGGTGGTGCGGGCAGTGGGTGGAGGTGCTGGTCGATGATCGGCTGCCAACTGTAAACGACAGGCTGGTCTTCTTGCAGACTACCCACACACAGCAAGTGTGGCCCGCGCTCCTCGAGAAGGCATACGCTAAGTGAGTAACTGATAATGTCAGACTTTTTGATCTCAAAATTACCATCATTGCTTCTTTTCATTGGAGGTGACCTAACGTCCCTAGTGCTTGCCCTACCATCTGCACGCAACAGATCTAATGGACGCTACTCAATCCACTGTCCAAGGGCTACGTTCTGTGCCGCAACGTTATAATAATTATGACTACTTGCCATCGATTCGCTAAGAAGAAGAGTGTAGGTTACTTTAGGCATAACTCTAAAATTCAATTTTTGAACGGTTCAGCCAAATTTGATTAAATTTATTTAAGAACCATCTCGATTACGTCAGCTTTCAAATAAAAAAAACGCATTAAAATAGGTTCATTCGTTTAGAAGCTACCAGACACATAGACAGATACACTCGTCAAACTTTTAACACCGCTTTTTTTGGTCGGGGTTGAAAACAGATGTTTATGACGAATTTGACCCACTGGATTAAGTTGCCCCTTTGACCCTGAGTAGCATCACAAGAGCGAAGTCAATTTAAACACTTCATCTTTACTTTCTTATTATCCTTACTAATATAATAAATGCGATTGTAACTCTGTCTGTCTCTCCGTCTTTCACGCCTAAACTACTGAACCGATTTTGATGAAATTTGGTACAGAGATAGATTAGAGCCTGGGAAAGGACATGGGCTACATTTTATCCCACAGTTGGGCACGATATAACCTGTAGTCCACGCGGGCGGGAAGCTGTTGGTTCATAAGTTTGGCAAAGGTGGTATAATATGCAGAAGTTACAGACATGAACTTTGGTCATCCAGAAACCTTAAAGACTTTTTTTTTTAAATTTCCCTTACGGGAAAGGCAAAGGAATTTTATAGCCGGTATTGTTTTGTTAACGGATACCTAATATACTTACTAATATAGCATCGGAACCAATTATAGCGGATACACAATTCTTGTATAAAGTTAGTTTGCTTCACAATACACTGTCAGTATTATACATTAAATAAACAACACTTTAATGCAGAAGGAAAAAAATCCGTAGACAGACATATCTGCCCTCCATAAGCTAGAATGTCGTTATCGGTTAGAGTTCTTTTGCGAAACTCTAAGCCATACATAAAAAATGTAAAAAAAAACAAGTGTCCTAAAACTTTCTTTTTTTTTCGTATGGCAGGGCAGCTCCTTTCGCGACACTCTAAAAAAACGGGTAAGATGGTTCGATAGAGAATTTTTTCTTATTTTGATAACATCAAAAGGTCAAAGACCGTTTCAAAGATAGTGTTTATTTTTATATTAATAATGCAAGTGACCGGTGTCAAAAACAAAAACGGACGACGGAGACCATTTTAAAATGGAGACGAAATTTCTTACGAATAGTAGCGCCGGCGCCAACTGAAAGTTTAGTTGCAAACTACCTTAACATACATTTGGCAATGAAAATAATGAGTTGGATATTCGTAAATACAGTTGGGGATAGAATTTAGTCACATTACCTACAATATGATGAATATCAAGTGTCCATAATTCAACTGTCTACTTTTCCAATTCTTATTCACAGACTCCTCGGCTCATATGAGGCTCTAAAATATGGCAGCCAGCTGGATGTTTTGGCAGACCTGACGGGAGGCATTCCTGAGTCCATTCTGACGAAGGAGCTAACGGGCGCATCAGAACTCGCTGCTTTCCTCAAGACCGCCTCTATAGTCACCGCTGTTTACCACCCTGAACATGTAAGGTATCCTTCCTCTGACGGCCAGTTTGGTCGAGTAGTAGTGGCGCTGCCTCTTGATCGACGGGTTCTGAGTTCGATTCCCAGTCAGGGCAAAGATTTGTGTTAAAAGCAGATGTTTGTTCTCGTGTCATAGGTGTTTGTGTTTGTCTTTATGTATGTTCCGAGGGACCCATGACACAAGGGAAAACCTTAGTGTAGGCCTTTTGAGTGTGTTGCGTTTATTTATTTTTCTTATCGTGTAAAAGTACATGGCAAACTTGATTAATCCTTTAATCCTAGTGTCAGAGTTTTGATCAAACCTCCTAACTTCAACGCTGGATTGGGAGTGAAAGAAAAACTTAGAGTGTACCAGCTACCAACTTTTCCTAGGCATGCTGTAAAAATGCGAGGGTTTCGCTGTATTGTCGGCGAAAGGCTGACAACCTCTTTACCACTATACATCATGTTTTATCTAATAACCCTCAGAATTTATGTCATCCCGCTCGGGACTTCGTTCCCGTGAGAATTCGGAAAAATTATGTAGCCTATGTTACTTAGGGATAATGTAGCATCCTAATGGTGAAAGAATTTTTTAAATCGGCCCAGTACTTTTTGAGCCTATTCATTACAAACATACCTACAAACATACAAAAATAGGTACAAATCTTTCCTCTTTATACTATTAGTATAGAAGTATAGATTGTACAATGATAATACAGAGGATAATAAGTTTACAGTAATAGGAAGTTTACAAAGACGGACTTATTCCACGAGGGGATTTCTTCCAGAGTACTAAAGAGAACAAAGATCTACTCGGCGTAATATAAAATTAATTATTTTTTGTACACAAAAAAAGAAAAAAAAGATCAATCAGTATACATTTTTGTATTGGTGGTCAAAATATGTAGAATTTCATATTAGGTTTCTTGGGGTAACTTATACAGTGAAAGAAAATTCTTCTTTCGTAGCTGGTTACCAAAGTCTGGTTACGAATATGGACGAAGGGTAGCTTGGTATAATAAAGTAAATCGGTTTTGCTGCGTTCCATGTTCCATACAAACAGAGTTGCAGCTCTTGTTTGGGTACCAGGCAAACATGAAATACAAGTAGTTATATAAAACCTCGCCGCAGCTTCCACACATACACAACATATACTCACACTAACAAATCGCTGCAGTCTGCACGTGCGCAGATGCACTTGTTCAAAGGGCTGAGGGGAGGGAGGAAAATCAATATACTGGATGGACTTGACGCTGTCTTGTTCAGAAACTGACTGTTAATAAACGATATATCCATTCCTAGATTTTTAGGCCTGAAGGAAATCTATTATAAAACAATTGTTAAAAAAACTTGCTTACCATCTTCTTCCCATAGAAAACCATTCATATTAACTGCAATAATAAGTTTGTAAAACCAACTTACTTATGTGACCCGTTAAATGTAAATTAATGTAGAAGTGTATGCAGAACTAGTTTCGTGTCCGTAAAATAAGCCTTGTATTCATTAGAGTTAGTTTGGAATCCAATACTGTAAAAAATAATGCTTCACAGCCACAGCTACTGCCCATTCTTTTTGTGTGGCCATGGGACATACGATAACATTAATTCATTCAAAATAAATAAGAAACTTTACTTTCCATACACTCACTCCATAATCCCTTTAGGGGTAGACAGAACGACATGTAGTTCTAGAACCAATTGACGCCCATCTGTGATATTAAACTTTGCATTCGATACAGAATAAAAATGTTTGCTACGACAAGAAATAAATGGATCTAATAAGTGTTGATATATCAGTCAATCATCTTTAATATATTTAGATATTTTTCCTATCCAATTCATTGTTTCAAACGGCTTTTTATCACCAACGTTCCAAATGCGGACGGAAAGTTCTCGAAGTTTCCAATCAATACTGAGTACGGGCAAATGTTAATCAAGGTTAACAGATGGAATACTACGTCTCTGTGAGTCGAATGGTTTATGTAGTATATCATTGGAGATAGATAGATAGATAGATAATTGTAGGTAAAGCTTGATCTGTAGTCCATCGGATTTTAATCTCCTGCATCTGTAGATGTGCACTAACACATCAAACCTCACGAGGTACAGCTGATATCGTATCGTACCTCGAATCAATACTTAATACAGTCAAATGCATGGCAAGTTTTACAGAATGGTAGCTGCGCTTTTATGTTAAACGCCGTAGAAATCACATTTCAATACAGCATATATAGCTTGATTTGTAGTTAGTCGGATCTAGCTCCCCTCTGTAAGCACTAACATACCAGGAGGGGAATTTACATTCACAGTAGTATGTGTGTGAAGCTCACATGTATAACGGGTTTAAATCTCTACGCAATAACACGACACACTTTCACAAAATATTACTCCACACCGACACGTCGTCTCCAAGGAAACCACAACACAAATGTACGATGAATATTAACACATTCACAAACAATTTTATAAAGGAGTATACACAATTGACGCATTTCAAATACGTTTATTCCGTTACGTTTGCATATTCTAAAATTTAAGTTGAGACACTGCCCCTACGGTTCCTGCATTGGGTTTGATTCCCGGACGAGGTAAACATGTCTGTAAGAAACAGATGTTTGTTCCCGGGCGTTCGTCACCGTCTTCGTATGAGACCTATAGGACTTTTTCTTCTTCCTAGCTCTTAGTCCCATTTCACATTCGGGGTACGCTGAACCACGATCCAGGGTTTGGCAGGTCAAGTCATTACAATGGAGCAACTGTCATCTGACCTCCATGTCCCTGCTAACAGGGGAACCTGACCGGATTGGATCATGGTTACACATTCAGTTTCCTGAAGGTACAGGTTTCCTTACTATTTTTTCCCTCACCGTAGGAGCATCGGTTAGTGTGCAACTAATGTACATAACTCAGAAAACGAGTCATTTGTACATGGCGTGGCGGCACTGGGGATCGAACTCGGTACCTCTCACTTACGAGTCCGACCCACTAGCCGTTAGACAACGTATTCAATAACCGTAACGAATTTAATAAAAAATCACAAAATAGGTAACTAAACCTACCTATCGTTCTTTTCTTCATACTTAAAGGCCCACACAATTGCATCGTGGGTCCCTTGGAACATATTACACAAAGACAAACGAAAACCCATGACCGAGCACAAACATCTGCTTTTACACTAATATTCACCCCGACCGGGAATCGAACCCAGGAACCGTAGATTACATTTCAAAGGCAATGCCACTACCATTCGACCAAACCGGTCGTTTATTTATTGTTTGAACATTGTCTATATCTATTATAAAGAGGAAAGATTTTATAAAGAGGAAAGATTTGTTTGTTTGCATTGAATAGGCTCCGAAACTACTGGACCGATTTGAAAAATTCTTTAACCATTAGAAAGCTACGTTATCCCCGATGGACATAGGATTCCCGAGGGAACGAAGTCCCAGGCGGAATGCTAGTACTATTTATAAAGAGGAAAGATTTGCTTGTTTTTTTGAATTGAATAGGCTCCGAAACTACTGGACCGATTTGAAAAATTCTTTCACCGTTAGAAAGCTACGTTATCCCCAATGGACATAGGCTACATAATTTTCCCGAATTCCCACGGGAATGAAGTCCCGAGCGGAATGCTAGTTTGTAATAATTACCCTGTAGTGACCTATTTTCGTAGCGTACCTACGGTCTGTAAAGCTAAGGTTTTAAAGAGCTAATTTCAGCTGATTTAATAAATCGTCTGTCTTACTAATAACAGTTAACAAATTACGTCCACGTTTTACACAGGTTTCCTTTGTTTTTAGTAGAACGAGAGTTTCCGAAATTGAAACAAAACAATAATAAAATATGTGATTCTACATTTAAATTATTTTCGATGGTAAATATAATAAGTACCTAATAGACATAAAAATCAAAAGGAAACAACTCTAAAATGCGTAGGTATTTAAGCAGCTCTAGCACGATAACGACAAACTCGCACTCGGCTCACGCTGAAACTTCACTTTGATTGCGCGGGTCCCGCGCAAAGGCTTGCTCGCTCTATGGCATTGTCAATGTTGATATTTTGACATAGAACCGCGGTGTTGTCGCGGCGCTGTCACTATCGTACTCGGCCTTCTGCAGCTCGAGTACGATGGTGATAGCGCGCGTAATGCACCACGGCCCTATGTCAAAATGTCAACATTGAAAATGCCAGAGGGCGAGCAAACCTTTGCGCGGAGCCCTCGCGCAATCAAAGTGAAGTTTCAGCTTCAGCCGAGTGGCGCGCCGCGCGAGTTTCTCGCCATCGTGCTCGAGCTGCTAAATTCAAATAATTGTAGGCAATCAACCCCAATAACTCATAGATACTTTGCCAAGACACAACAAGAAATTAGAACAACACAATTTTCATGACAGTTTCTTTGACCCTTTGTTTTTTAATTCTTCTTTGTTCCTGCTGGTTTATTTTACACTCCTATGTCAGAGCGCGTCATAGCATTGAAGGTTTCAAACGAAAATGAAACCTTAGAGGGGTTTCAATACTATTTTACATAAATATTTTTTTAAGTCTCTGCAGCAAAAACTGCATGGCTGTACCATTACAGCCATGCAGTTTCGAATCCGGGGATGATTAGACACTTTGCCTAATTCACTACTTTTGTTAATTCGCAACTTTCCCTATTCGACACTTTCTCTACTGTTTAATTCGAAGTTTTTTCGCATTTATGAAAAAATATGGATTTTTTATATGTGTTGAGAGCAACTATTGTTTAAAGTAAACCTAAAGATAAATGCGAGAAAACTTGGAACTAAGCAGTTTTACCAGTGAATAAGTTCCTTAACAATTATCTACATGAGTACACAGTGAAATCGTTTATTTGTTGTAGTAAAATTACTTGCGAATTTTGCATCCATATACAGAGGCGGGACTTTAAATTTAACACTTATGCAGTTTTACATATGTGTGATGGGGGCGGTGCTTTTTTGTATGTGTGCAATTTTAGGGGCGGAGTTTAGCTCCTCGATCTCCTGGCGTTTATGCGGTCCTAGTGAAAATTCGAATTTCTCCATGAAAATCGGCAGCTATGGCCAGGGCCCGGTCTAGATATTTAGCCGCCCCAGGCAAAAATAATGTCCACCGCCCTTTATACTAAAATACTAATGAGAGATGATTATGAGCTTGAAATTGCAAGGATGGGATGACTATAAAGAAAATGTAGAAATAATTCGGGTTGTTGTAGTACCACTCGAGCAAACTTAAGTATAAACTTATTTTGGCAAACTTTTAGGGTCCCCGGAGTTCTAGGACCTTAAGCACGTGCTTTCGTATGTTTGTAGGGTTCATCCACCATTAGCCCGGTTGCCTTAAATTTTGTCGCCCCTAATTTTTGTCAGTCTGGACATTTGACCTGCTCGCCCCCCCCCTAGATCAGGTCCTGATTTTATAACCACGCCCCCTTATCTGCACACAATAATTCACACACACTATGATAAAGCCGTCCGCACTTGCGCAGCACAAACAGTAAGGAGGATGTTGTGGTTTTGATTAGTGTTGTTGCAATATCGATAGATGACCATGAAAAACAGTCAATATCGACATGCTGCAATTACTATCGATAAGTATTTTGAATAGCATTGATAGTGAAAGCTAGGCGATCCTACTGAAATTTTGATTTTGTTAAAATGTTAAAAAGTCGATAATATTGTATTATCTTATACCAATGCTTTTCGACGTATTGCGATACTTACTATCGACTGGGAATAAAAGGACACCTAGTCACAAATTCACATTTACCATTTTGTTTTACATTTATAATTTATACTAGCTTTCCGCCCGCGTGGACTACAGGTTATATCGTGCCCAACTGTGGGATAAAATTTAGCCTAATGTCCTTTCCCAGGCTCTAATCTATCTTTTTAACAAATTTCATCTAAATCGGTTCAGTAGTTTAGGCGTGAAAGACGGACAGACAGACAGAGATACTTTCGCATTCATACAATATTATATATTATTTAAAGTACTAAGGATTTACTTTCAAAATTATGTTACATAAAAATATTACACATTAGGTACCTAAAAACCAGCCAAAAACAGTTTTCACTGAAAAATTACTAAAACATAAAAGATACAAAAATCCTACCATGTCATATAAAACAAACAACACTTACATTTTAATATTTATATTTGAGATTTTACAATATGATTATACTTATTAAATCAGAATTGAGTTTAATATTTTATTTATTACATTAATTTGTTTCGACATAACTTCGTAAGCTTTCTAACAGAATCTTGTAGGCTTTTTGCTGAAAATGTTGATTTCATCGTAAATATTGTTTATAAATCATTTACTTATCATTTTTTAGCATAATTATTTTAACATTATGGTTAGGCAAAAGTGCTACGTGAACATAAAAACTGCTTAGGACATTTTAGAGGACCTTACTTACCAAGTACTTAAGGTGAAACAACAAAGTTATTTAAAACCTTCACGCGATTCTTGCACACCCGTGTGTCCAAGATTTTGTATCGCACGCGCCGTAAACAAGCGCGCGACGGGTACACTGTGTAATGAATAAACTCAAAATGTGCTTGACCGATTTCAAAAATTCTTTCACTATTAGAAATCTACATTATTCCTGAATAACATAGACTACATAATTTTACGGGATTCCCACGGGAACGAAGTAACCTAATCTCATCAAATATAAGCTTATTTTATGAGATTAGGTATTTAGATTTAAATTGTAAGCGTTTCATATTTAAAAACGTTCTAATCCGTCTATATAAGTAGGTACCACATTATTTTTTAATCAGTACCCAAATTTTTTGTGCGTAAACTTTATGAAAATTTAACAGACCCGTATTTAGTAGACCCATAAGCATGAAAAACTTGGTATTAGTACCTACTTTTCAACACAAATTATGACACCCGTGTTTCTACGTTATACAAAATTCATCCTGTAGTCTAAGACCATAAAAAGGGAAAATCAAAATCTGATATCGTAAGAAAAATTTGGGTACTGATTAAAAAGTCTGTATTTATTACACATTGTGGATTCCGTGCAACGTGCAATGGATGCGTTCTTTAAGTTGGACCTGAAGAAGGAATTGTAATTAAGGGTCTTCGAAGGCAACACTTTGCCGGAATATAAAACCTAACATTCTACAAGCTTTGGCAATAATCTTATCTATATGCATTTATGCTTCATAGTACAATCATTAAAGGATATTATCTATATTACCTATTAACTTTTATGAGCAAACAATAATATCGTAAAGTGTTCAAATGATAGGGCAAAACTATTGAATTTTAGCAATAGTATTGCTTATTTTTATCAATCAAGACAAGGGTCGATATTTACAACAGGACTATCGATAGATATAGCATGACTGATTTTAAAGACTACTAAAGTAAAACGATACTATTGATAACCTATGACTAATGTAACATCACTAGTTTTGATAGCGTTATAATAACTCAACTAGACCAAGAATCGTTTGATGATCGACCCGAGAAACATATTAGTACCTCGCTTTAACACATGAGATTTGCAATCTCACGTAATTTGCAATCTGCACTTGCGCAGATGGGTGTACACCCCGCAGTACCACACACAGTGAAATTATGCAATTCTTCCATATCCTTATCGTGTTGGTATAGTCAAGTGGGTGGCAAATTTTGTATTTGTTGTGGTAAACTCATCGCATGCGAGTAGTGCATCCATATACAGAGGCGGAGCTTAAAATTTAACATTTAAGCAGTTTTACATATGTGTGAGGGGGGCGGTCCTTTTTTGTATGTGTGCAGTTTTAGGGCGGAGCTTAGTTCGTCTATCTCTTGACGTTTATGCGGTCCTAGTGAAAATTCGCTTTTCTCCATGAAAAGAGCTCATTTGAGGCCAGTTTTCGTAGCCAAGTACCAGGAATGCAGAGCCGATGAGGAGTTATGTCCACGCAGGGCTGTATCTAGGGTATCTAGGGCCCCAACTTAAAATATGTGAAACATTTTACCAAATTGTATCTACCATCTGATTGTACCATATCTAATGTGAATAAATGACAATGAACTATTAAATTTCTTGAAAATGTTTTTTGATTGCTATGCTCTCGCACTATTTTACTATTTGAGCTGTGTTTGAACACCGCAACAAACAAATAAGAACAATAAAAAACACATCTGCATGTTAAAATTAATGTTAACCCCGCCAAACAAATCGTGTTATATTTTTCTTGTGCCCTACCAACAAGCACCACTGCCGTACCTTAAATTCAACTCTAGCTACGGCCCTGTTGGCACGCCCCCTTGTCTACACACAATTTACACACACTACGATATATTTTCATTTTCAGTCTGCACGTGCGTTGATTTGCTAGCAGTAAGGAGGATGAGGTGATTTTGACAGCGTTAATTCATATCAGACAGAATCGTTTGATATCTACCCGAGAAACCTATTTGTATCTCGCTTTCGCACATGAGATTTGCCATCTCACATAATTTGTATTCTTCTCTTACGTAGATAGCTAAACCTAGAACAGTTTCATGAATCTATCTTTATCTCATTTACTCCTGAAGGCAGCGCATTGAAAGAACCTATAGCACTGTTTCTTTCTGTCTCTCTATCAAATTCAACAACAACAAATCCAGCTAAAAAAAATCCTCTTAAGGAAACGCGACGTCTTACATTAGATGTTACCTAAGACACATCTAATCAATAGAATTCAAGTGATAATATTATGGTGTTAAATTTCATGAAGCTGAAATTCGTTCACTATTTTACAGGAACATAATCATGTGGTGAGGGGAGTAGAACTGGAAATGAACTGTAGGATTTACAGCGTTGAAAAGGTAAGTTTTTAACTGTATTTCAAACATATTCAACATTTCATGTGTCCTTGCATTAAAGATTGATTTATAGGCTTATTGAGTGCCCACGTTTAGAGCAAAATACCAAACCGGCCTAAGAATCCTCTTTCGAATTACTTGGAAGAAACTCAGTAGCCCCGTAAACAGGCGGGACGATCATGATGTAGGTAGTTAGATAATAAGCTCTGCTTCTCGTCTTTAATTTTTAGGGTCAACATGACATGGACTTGTACCTTTATTATTTGTGAAAGCGAAGGGTTAGCGAAGGTCCCTTGAAACGGCAGGTCCCCATGTCACTGCGACTTCACAGATACATTGTGACAGTGCCCTTCTTTGTTTTTACAATACGTATTGGAGTCCTATGGCAATCTCGAATCTGGCTATGTAGGCAACATGCCACGGAACTAATTTCCTTGAAGATTGGAAAATATTGCAAATGGAGAAGAATTCATTAGTACCTACTAGTGCAAAGATTGGATGCGTTTCGCCGTTTCTCTGCCAGAGATTCTATCTAATTTTGGTAGTGAATCGTACGACTCTTCTCTTCAAGACCCGATCATGCCATTCTTCTCTGTTATTTAAGACCTTATTTATTTATAGTGTAGGTTTGTCAAGGGTGTAGCGAACTTGACTAACCCTGGTGTCAGAGTTTTCAAACCGCCAAATGGTCTGTGACTTGATTTTGACGACTGTAGACAGCTTAACGTGCCCTCCAAAGCATGGAAACACTAGTGATAAATTGCTACATTGGTCACCCATCAGGTTCTGTCTCTGTGTATGTTGCTTAACCTCACTAAAATTCTGAGATCAGAGATTTGAGAATTTGCATGAGATGAAGACTGGCATACGATGTTTTGTCTCGCTTGGCACAATTTTTAAAACATAATATCGGTCTCCCAATGCCACGCCTCTTTTGGAGATTTGGGACTTGGACATCCCTGAAAATCATTGCATTTTTTAATTCTTCAGGTGATGGGTACGGAGGGTCCATTACATTTGGTGCTGCTCAACCGGCCTCTGCCAACTGGAACAGTGACCACCCGGTTTATAGACCACCCGTTGTAAGTATTTTTGTACCCCTAAATCAAAAATTAATGTAAAAAATTTCATTTTTTTTCTATCTTTTTCTTCATAGTTTGAACTTCAGTTGACTAATCTATAGGTACATACTTGTATTGTATAGTGACTTCTAATAAGCTAGAGAACCTTGAGTAGGTGGTTCTACTTATGAAACTGAACAACTTCGTGACAAGAAAGAAGGAATCTGTATGAACTACAAAGAAAATGTTTTAGACTTTAAATACTTACTAAGGCTGATCGTTCTAGTTGTATTTGAAGGTGAAAAAGTGTTTTCATATTTCCCCCTATGTTCCTCGAATCAGTCAGCAATAAATAATAATAATAATAAACGATACTTCTTTGTGGTGATAAAATATATATACTGCCTAAGTATACAATTTCTACAGAGCTTTAGGTATCTCTCTTTCAACCTCTCGGGTGGTTAATCAGTCCATGAAACTGAACAACTTCCCCAAGGAACACAGGTCAAAACACGAAAAAAAAATTTTGATTTCCCATACAAACTTCATCAGCATATAGCGCATATGGGAGATCAAAATTTTTTTTCGTATTTGGCCTATGTTCCTTGGGGAAGTTGTTTAGTTTCATGGACAGATTAACCACCCGAGAGGTTGAAAGAGATTTACCTAAAGCCCTGTATACTTCGTACCTACTCGTAAGTACTGATTTTATCTAAAGCTGCTGCACCTTTTTAAAGTTTTATTTTTTGTGTTAAGATTTTTATCTCTTTTAAAGTAGATTTATGATCGGTTAAAGAATGCATCTCTTATGAGTGCTTATTAATGAAAAAAATCAGTTTGTTTTCAATCTGAGGTGGCGTCTTATGGTATCATGCGGTGTGGTAGGCTCTGTAAAGGGCCGTCTGGTTCGCGACCACCCTTCCACCGAAGTCCGACGCCAAACAGCTTGCTGTGTTCCATCGGTGCGTGGGAGTACCAGTGCCTTAATGGCATTTTTGGGTTAACTCGGTCCATCGTCGACCTCAACTATGACCTTGGTCAATACTGGGGTCAAGAGTTAACCCATCTCATAATAAAAAATAGGCATGGGGTAAGGCTCAAAAAAGATAAAAAAATCACAGTAAACGAACGCATACCTACCATTCACGAAAAAGTCAAAGTTTAAACATTTAATGTTTTATTTCATAGAACATTCAGGATTTTTCCAAATAAAGCAAAGTAGTGAATTACATCTTTTAACTCTACGCAAAGAAGATTGCCGGATGATACTACACTGGGCGTCAAAAATAAGTAGTACACTTTTCAAATTGCAATTACTCCTAAACTATAGTAGTTACACTTATGAAATAAAAAGCAGTTTATAGTAAACTTAACGAAGTTTATTAAAGTTATATTTTATTTGGCATGAATAAAGTTTCAAACTTAAAATTAAGATAAATACTAAAAAGTATCAATTTTTAACGATATGTCAACCACTTAATTTTCACGTTTTGGAACTTTTTCACAATTTAATAACTTGTGTTGCCGCCTCGGGCTCTAATTACAGCTTGGATCCGGTTTGGCATGCTGAACACTAAGTTTCGGAGGCGGTGTTGGGGAATATTTTCCCATTCTTCTATCAGCGCATGTTTTAGAGCCCTGAGTGTGGCAGGAGGTGGACTGCGCCTTCTGACTAGCCTCCCAAGCTCATCCCAGGCGTGTTCAATCGGGTTGAGATCTGGGCTTCTCGATGGCCAAGCCATCAAGTTGATGCCAACCTCCTGAATGTACTCTTGTACGTGGTGAGCAGTGTGTGGCCGGGCGTTATCATGCATTAGGATGGCTCCATCACCCATATTTATTAAATATGGCCCTGCATACTCGTTGAGGATCTCCGAGGCATATCTTTCACCAGTCAAAGTCCCATTTTCTATTACCACAAGCTCTGTGCGACTCTCTGAAGAGATACCAGCCCATACGTGTACAGAGCCCCCGCCATATTGGACTCTTTCCGAGATACAAGCTTGAATGTATCGCTCACCGGGTCGTCTGTAGACTCTCCGCCGTCCATCTGAAGTGTATAAAGAGAATCGAGACTCATCTGTGAATAAAACTCTAGCCCATTCTTCTTCGCCCCATTGTACGTGTTGACGGGCGTAGCGTAGTCTTGCTACGCGATGCTCTGTCTCAAGTTTGGGGCCATTTGCTGGTCTTAGAGGCTTCAGGTTAGCTTCAGCAAGTCTTCTTCTCACTGTACTCTCACTGATGTAGTCTGTTCGGGTCCGAAGAAGCTGTTGCTGAACCTCAACTGCATTAAGGTGTCGATTTCTTAACACAGTGGAAACAATAAAGCGATCTTCTCGGGTACTTGTGCACCTGGGTCTGCCATTACCTCGTCTCCTTAGATGGTTTCCAGTCTCTTCGTACCTTTGCTTTACTCGCTGAACCGTTCTTAAAGTTACACCCACCCTCCTTGCAGTACGACGCATACTGATGCCCACTTCGAGAAAAGCTAAGATTCTTGCACATTCTTCTGGTGAAAGAGGCATGATTAGTCAAATTTACTCTCTGAAGATACCTATGCTTTTCAATTACAATTGCTTTATCAGCAGCGAATGTGTCAAACACAAAAATCCTAAGTAAGACAACACCTTTCAACAGTTTAAAAAAAGTGTTTTTATTTATTCGTTTTTTTTAAAGTCAAGCATTATAAGTTCTTATAATGCATGAAGTTTTTATTGAATAAGATTAAATTTTCTTTTTAACCTTTTTTGTTTCAAAGGTCTAAGTTTTATAGTTTGGGAGAAATCGCAATTTTAAAACTGTACTACTTATTTTTGACGCCCAGTGTATATTTTACAATACAATACTTACTCTTTATTCCCAACCAAAAAAAAACATAATCATACAAGAAAAACACGTTCATGCATCTCCTTATTGCTATAGAGCATATTTTATTGTAGTGGTATCATATATATACTAGCGAATCATGCATCAACAAGCTGACAACTTAGAAAATATGCCTTCCTTACCCTCCACAGATGGAGAACGATCCCAACCAACGTTCGGAACCGTCTGATGGGCAACGGGTTTTGGGTGCTATATGAGCATTTCCTCGAGTTGTTCACGCGAGTGGAGATGGTGCATATTGACGAGGACACATGCGCAGGAGAGACCTCCTTGGGAAACAAACAAAAATGGCAGATGAAAATCCACCAGGGCGCCTGGAAGCGGGGTATTTCGGCAGGAGGGTGCAGGAATCACGCCCGTAAGTTTTTGGTTGTATACTGCTCTGCCAGTTGAGTTACCGTGACAATAATGTACGTCTGACAGAGATACTCTTTGCGCCCATAAATTTTCTACATTGATGATTTAGGCCCGTGTTCACCAAAAATATAATCAACGGTTAAACCGCGGTTAGAAGCTAATCAGACAAAATGTCAAAAAAATGTATGAAAATGACATTGTCAAATTTCTGGTTAGCTGCTAATCATTGGTTAAATTTTTGGTGAACACTGGCCTTAAACCAATAAAAATACCTTAGAAAATTACCTACAATATACTTCTTATTTCTTGCACGGCCCGTGTTCACCAAAAATATAACCGACGGTTAAACCGCGGTTAGAAGCTAATCAGACAAAATGTCAAAAAAAATGTATGAAAATGACATTGTCAAATCTCTGGTTAGCTGCTAATCGTTGGTTAAATATTTGGTGAACACTGACCATGTTTCAGCAATCATGGATTTTCCAAATGCACACTAATTAATTATCTATGAATAATGATCTTTTCACGTCTCTAACCTTGCAAAGGAACATCGTTTTCACCGAAATTAGTGAGTAAAGTCCACTTTTACTCACTGTTTTAAAGAGTGAGTTAAAGTACCGGATATCCGGCTGTCAATTCAAATTCAAAACCAAAAAGATTCAAAACCTCCTTGCTTCGGTTTGAAATTGTTTGAAAAGTTTTTATCAAAAAGTTTTTAGTTTGGAAACGTTCTAAAACTATTGTTGGGATTTCCATTACGCTGCCACCAGTGCAGAATATTTGAAAAAGTAGTCTGGAAATTCACTTTCCTGGAATTGTTCCAAAGAATATTATTAGAATTACGTCAAAATCCTAAAATAGTGGATAATTATTAATATAAATAAAATATTATCTTTAAATATCAAAACATATTTTTGTAAAAGTTTTATCGGAAACAAGTTTCAGAACGCACCCTAAAAAAAAGATAAAGATACATAATATTTTTAAATTACTGATTTGTACTCATTTAACTACCTAGTTACCTGTTTCCTTTGCTCGCTTAGAGAGGTGAAAAGTTCTGTACATCAACACGAGAGGAAGTTTTTTGCATCTCGCTCTGTGAATGGGCGTTTTCCCACTGGCCGGCACGGCGACGGCGACGGCGACGGCGACAGTGACAGAGCTATACTAGGAAGCAAGTATCTCTGTCACTCTACTACCTACCGACTACCGATTTCTTGCTTCCTAGTATAGCTCTGTCACTGTCGCCGTCGCCGTCGCCGTCGCCGTCGCCGTCGCCGTCGCCGGTGCCGGCCAGTGGGAAAACGCCCAATGTCTCGATACGAAATATTATGTCAGTGTTTAAGCCACTCGCTACGCTCGTGGCTCAACACACTGACATAATTTCGTATCTCGACATTCACTGTCGCTCGCAGCAAAATCTAACTTTCCTCTCTTGTTGTGTAAATAACTATTACCTCCTATAATAATTTGAATTCAGAACTACGGACTTTATTATATTTATACTATGATTCCCGAATTCTCATAAACATTTTCTTTTCAGAATTCTTTCACATAAATCCACAGATTCAAATAATTTTAAAAGAGCCTGATACGGTAGTAGTATCATTAAACCAGCACAGCGTTGTGGAACCCAAGATCATAGGCTTCAGTGTATATAAAATGCGAGTTGTACTCACCGAAAATGCCAATGCGCAGTTTTTCAAATCTACGAAAAGTACTGTTAATTCTCCATATTCAAATAGCCGACAAGTTAGCCAAAGGTATGTAAAAAATACTTAATGAATGTATTTACATCGACATACTTTCATCAAAAAATTATATAAAACAATGTGTTTGTGTTTTGCCAACCTCAATTTCGAAATCACGCTAACTTTACAGATGTAAACTAGACAAAGGAGGTTATATAATTATCCCCACAACATTCGAACCAAGACAAGAAGCAAATTTCACGTTACGAGTATTTTTTTCAACAAGCGGGTTGAAAATGAGAGTAATGGATTACTCGCCGCAGATGTTGACAGAGGCAGTTATTAAGGCTCCTTCGGCTGGTGAGTGGTCTAGCTTCACTCAGTACGAAGCTGTTTTTCTTCAGCTGGCTGATGAACACAAGACCATAGATGCCTTTGACCTGCAAGAACTCCTAGACGCCTGTTTGCCCAATGACTATATCAAAAGCTGCGCCTCAATAGACACATGTCGACAAATCGTCCTATCTTTGGATGTATCCTTTTCTGAAAATTTATAATTGGTACTGTTGTTTTAATATCACCCGACATAGACTTGCTGATCACAGGAATAAGACACTTGTGATAAAAAAAACGTACATTTCATTTTAATGTACAATACTAGCATACTAGAAACTTTATGATATGTTTTATGAGTAATAAAAATCACCTTGGGGCCTTACTAATAATACTTAGACATTGCGTAAGTAGCATAAGTTTGTAATGACTGAAAACCTATCCAAAACAGCGTACATTTTTTATTAGTAGGTATGTAAGACCGTTAGGATATTACACCGTCATGTTGTTCTAGAACAGGGTTTCCCAACCAGTGAGGCGCGCCCCCCTTGGGGGGCGTCGAGCGGTTCCAAGGGGGGCGCAGAGGTCCCTGATTTCTGCCTATTAAAAAAATTACTACACTCAATTGGTTAATTTTTGTTGTATCCGTTCTCCACGCTACGAGTCATAAAATAATAGAGAAGAAACGGTTCAGGTTAACTGCATATACTCGTAAAAACAAAAGGTACATTTATTAAAATTCTATTGTCATATGAATAAAAATAAACACCCTCATTTTTATCACTTTATCATTGTTTGTTTTTCTTATATAAACTCCCAATTTCAGCCCCTAGAAGGGGCGTAGGATTTTAGCTCAACGTTAGGTGAGGCGCATATGTTAAAACGTTGAGAACCCCTGTTCTAGAACCACTTGATGACACTTATGATATTCATTCTGAGGGATATTAGATGGAACATGAGTAGGACTAAGTAAAATTCAATCTCGACCAATTCATTTAGCTGTAGATTTCCTTAACGCTATTACCTCCAGAAGAATGGTACCGGCCGCATTTCTTTAGAAGACTTCAGAGACCTTATTTGTAGCTTGAAGTTCTGGCAGTCGATCTTCAAAAATCATGCTGTAGAGAAGATGGGGGTTTTAGTCGCGGAGCGGTTCAGAGATGCCCTCAAAGATGTAGGCTTCGCTTTACCTGAACATGCATTGTCTCTGCTGGTATTAAGGTACATGAGGAAGGATGGCATGATACGATTCGGGGATTTTGTGTCAGCGATCATGCATCTCCATAGAGCATTCCGTAAGTATTTATTTCCAAAAGATGTTTGATCCTGTTGTCTTTAAAGAGATCGATAACAAACTTCTTCAATTTCAGATATCTTCAATTCTCACGAAACGCGATCTTCACAATTAGACACCATTAACTTAAATCTTTCAGAGGTATGTCGCATATTTAGAATTCTTTTTTTAGTAATAAAAGCTGGGCTTTTTTAAGTTTCACGAAAATGCATTTAACTATATATTCTTAACTTTTTTTCAGTGGCTACGTTGTGCTCTTATGTGCTAGACAAGATCAAGATCGGTGCGCAGATTCACAATTTACTTAAGATTTAGAAAAAAAAACTTGATAAATGAGATATCCATGAAATGAGAGTTATGGACCTTTTTCTAAAGGGTTAACTTCGCTGCGTAAATAAAGCCTAGGTACCTACCTATACTTTGAACCTTAATAGGTTCATTCTGAATCACATCTGGAAGCTTGATCACTACTTTTGACATTTTCGTGTGGTACTTAAATATCATACTTTAAAGGTTTGATTTGAAGTATAGGATCCGTAAACAAAAACCTTCATTCAAATATCAACATTGAAAGCGCCTAACTGCTGTAAGTACATAGAACAATAATTATTAGGAATAATACTCAAAGCATTTAACTAGACGTAAGTTAAACAGAATTTTGTGAATTCACTAAACGATCTCTTTTATTTTGTAAGCTCAAGAGCTTTGTAGATTATACATATAAGTTAAGTAACTTTTGTTAAAACAGTTTGTAAGTGAATAAAATGAAACTTCTTTGGAATAAATGCCAATTCTGATACCAAGGTATGTACTTAGGTTCATTTTTGGTTCTGGTGCTCATCTAAAGGTGCTACGAGTAATTAACGTGCGTAATTGTAATTAGGTCAATATTGTAAATTGTACCCAAGCTATGTGTATACCTCTAAAAGAGGCTGGGCGGTTAATTGTGTGCTTGTGAGGGTAGTTTTCGGAAAATTATTTTTCCCTATATATAAGTACTTAAGTAGGTGCTTATCGTATTTGATACCAAAAATCTATTAGCAGTCCTCGTTCAACGTTTTAAGGAGCCCTTAATCTTAGCTAGAATAGGGGCCATCCATAAATTACGTCGCACGAATTTCATGATTTTTTGACCCCCTCCCCCCTCCTTGTCACAGCTGGTCACATTTGTAAGACTCCCCCTTCCCTAGCGTGACGTCACATATTTTGCATATTTTCCATATTAATTTTCTAATAAAAGCAGTACTTAATAGAGTTGCTATTTTTTTGGGAACTCAAAACTCACTGTCTCAACCAAAGTAAAAACGTAAAAAGAGTGCTTGGGACTGAGAAGGTTCAGTTTGTCGTTAATAATAACGTGTTTTGATACTCATAACACATTTTGAAATGTGACATCACGAAACTTATGACCCCTCCCACCCCCTTGTCACACAATGTCACACTTTGTCGACCCCCTCCCCACTCCTTAACGTGTGACGTAATTTATGGATGGTCCCATATTATAAAATACGTACAGACAGCAGCACAGCAGATTATAAAGTTGCACTCTAATACAAACAATATAAGCCAATTCGTTTTGATTCCGGCAGTCGGAAAGTCTCAGCATAGCTATCACGGCCCGCGACAAACTCCGGTGACAGCTGGTCACATTTGTAAGACCCCCTTCCCTAGCGTGACGTCACATATTTTGCATATTTTCCATTTTTTGCATGTTTTCTAAATATGCAAAAAATGAAAAATATGCAAAATATGTATATTTTTGCACATATTTTGCATATTTTCCATATTAATTTTTTAATAAAAGCAGTACTTAATAGAATTGCTATTTTTTTGGGAACTCAAAACTCACTGTCTCAACCAAAGTAAAAACGTAAAAAGAGTGCTTGGGACTGAGAAGGTTCAGTTTGTCGTTAATAATAACGTGTTTTGATACTCATAACACATTTTGAAATGTGACATCACGAAACTTATGACCCCTCCCACCCCCTTGTCACACAAACACTTTGTCGACCCCCTCCCCACTCCTTAACGTGTGACGTAATTTATGGATGGTCCCATATTATAAAATACGTACAGACAGCAGCACAGCAGATTATAAAGTTGCACTCTAATACAAACAATATAAGCCAATTCGTTTTGATTCCGGCAGTCGGAAAGTCTCAGCATAGCTATCACGGCCCGCGACAAACTCCGGTGACAGCTGGTCACATTTGTAAGACCCCCTTCCCTAGCGTGACGTCACATATTTTGCATATTTTCCATTTTTTGCATGTTTTCTAAATATGCAAAAAATGAAAAATATGCAAAATATGTATATTTTTGCACATATTTTGCATATTTTCCATATTAATTTTTTAATAAAAGCAGTACTTAATAGAATTGCTATTTTTTTGGGAACTCAAAACTCACTGTCTCAACCAAAGTAAAAACGTAAAAAGAGTGCTTGGGACTGAGAAGGTTCAGTTTGTCGTTAATAATAACGTGTTTTGATACTCATAACACATTTTGAAATGTGACATCACGAAACTTATGACCCCTCCCACCCCCTTGTCACACAATGTCACACTTTGTCGACCCCCTCCCCACTCCTTAACGTGTGACGTAATTTATGGATGGTCCCATATTATAAAATACGTACAGACAGCAGCACAGCAGATTATAAAGTTGCACTCTAATACAAACAATATAAGCCAATTCGTTTTGATTCCGGCAGTCGGAAAGTCTCAGCATAGCTATCACGGCCCACGACAAACTCCGGTGACAGTAAAACTTTGATTGCGCGAGGTCACAGCGCAAAGGCTTGCTCGCCTTGTGACGCTGTCATTTCGATACCTTTTTGACATTTGACCGCGTTGTTTTTACTTAGTGCTAGAGCTGCAGTACATCTCTTTCTTCGGATGACTAAAGTCTTGTCGAATTTCGAAAGCGATTCGAGTTATCCATCAAAACTGTCAGCTATGCTAGCATAGACATCATTTTATGGTGTGTATCTCGTTCCGCCCCTCTCATTCTAAAACGACGTGACAAAATCGCTACGAGTTCATGTTAGCCTTGCTGATGTGCTGTTGTATGTCGTTTTTATAATGGTGTTTCTTCTCATGAACCCTAGATAGCACCAGAGATTTATTTTCATTGTAAAAACGATCTTTTCTACATTTTTTTTTCCACCGATAAGGTTTATTTTTGTAGTTTCAATACTTGGCATGTAAATAAATGTATTATATAAAGTTAAACACTCGTTAAACAGTAGAGATTACATAGTACCTATTCACTTTAATAAAGATTACTTCTCAGTTACTGTCGGCTGGTAAATGTTTATCATTTGAAGTCACAAGATAAATTAACTTTAGGGTAATCGAAAGTTAAGAGCTGAGGTTAAGAGTTACGTTACTGGCTAGCCCTAATGGGGAATCATTTTATACTTTCTTTCCTGTGACACTGGCTGCATAAACACACTTTTTTTAAAAACTGAATTGCAAGAAAAATCCTACAGCGTCAATGGCGGTAATGTGGTACAGTCAAGAGCAGGTCACGCTTTACACTACCAGTTTCAGCTGAGCTCTGATTTATACTGCGCGTCATACAATGCAGGGCCGGTCCAAACTTTCAAGCTTGACGTGCTCTTGAGTGTACTATGAGTTTCTTTACAAATATGTATGTCAGACAAATATTTATTTTGATTCCCATCTGTTTTTTGTCTTTTTTTAAAACTCTTTTTTAAATAAAAGGACACAAAAATAGACACGATTTTTTGTGTAGCTCAGGCCAGCAGACCCACGGAATTTAAACAATGAATTTAGGCATTCTATGTATGCCAATACACAGTGCCTTCCTAGTGCTTATTGATGCCAAAAGAACCATATCTAGTGCCATCATAGTTTAAGAAATATAGGTCGTTGTTTGTGGGTCTGTTGGACGGATATCAGCCCAGCAGACCCACCTCTCGTACACGGAAACGGCTAAAGTTAGAGACATGGTTCTAGTTCTAAGCTTTAATGCTTTACTTGGTGCCATCGAGAAAAAAGTTTCAAACCTAGTGCTTCAAGCGTTTCGGAGCTATAAAACGATCTTGGTGTGCCTGCTGGGCGGAGGTTCAACGCAGCAGACCCACC
>OX465242.1:33111253-33315253 GCA_949987775.1 Aproaerema taeniolella | reverse complement strand
TACTCCTAAAAAACCAGCAACAAAATAGTTGAAACCGATCGGCCGAATTTTAACATTTTTTTCAATTTTTCTGGTCCTTGCTATCTTGAAAACGGTTTTTCCTGGAATGATGAGTGCTCTCAATTTGTTGCTGACTGAGAGAGTACTCAGTTACTCCTTAAGAACCAGCAACCAGTATCGGAGTACTCTCTCGGTCAGTAACAAAATCAGAGCACTCTACTTTCGAGGAAAAACTGTATTCAAGATAGCATGGACCAGGAAAATCGAAAAAAATTTTGAAAATCGGCCGATCGGTTTCAACTATTTTGTTACTGGTTTTTTAGGAGTAACTTAGTACTTTGTCGGTCAGCAACAAAATCAGAGCACTCTACTTTCGAGGAAAAACTGTATTCAAGATAGCAAGGACAAGGAAAATCGAAAAAAAATTTGAAAATCGGCTGATCGGTTTCAACTATTTTGTTGCTGGTTCTTTAGGAGTAACTGAGTACTCTCTCAGTCAGCAACAAATTGAGAGCAGTCATTATTCCACGAAAAACCGTTTTCAAGATACCATGAACCGGAAAAATTGAAAAAAATGTTAAAAAGCGGCTGATCGGTTTTAACTATTTTGTTGCTGGTTCTTTAGGAGTAACTGACTACTCTCTCGGTCAGCAACAAAATCGGAGCATTCTACTTTCGAGGAAAAACCGTTTTCAAGATAGCATGGACCAGGAAAATCAAAAAAAATTTTGAAAATCAGCTGATCGGTTTCAACTATTTTGTTGCTGGTTCTTTAGGAGTAACTGAGTACTTTCTCGGTCAGCAACAAAATCAGAGCACTTTACTTTCGAGGAAAAACTGTATTCAAGATAGCAAGGACCAGGAAAATCGAAAAAAAATTAAAAAATCGGCTGATCGGTTTCAACTATTTTGTTGCTAGTTCTTTAGGAGTAACTGAGTACTTTCTCGGTCAGCAACAAAATCAGAGCACTCTACTTTCGAGGAAAAACTGTATTCAAGATAGCAAGGACCAGGAAAAGCGAAAAAAAATTAAAAAATCGGCTGATCGGTTTCAACTATTTTGTTGCTGGTTCTTTAGGAGTAACTGAGTACTCTCTCAGTCAGCAACAAATTGAGAGCACTCATTATTCAAGGAAAAACGGGTTTCAAGGTAGCATGGAGCGGAAAAATTAAAAAAAATATATTTTCGAATTTTCCGCTATTTCTCACTTATCGCAACTAATTAGCAACAAAATCTACTGTCATGGTCAAGAGAAAAGTATGCAATTTATTGAGATACTCTGCTACGTTTATATCAAGGTAGCATAATTTGCGATTTCTCGCGATCGGCTTGAGCAACAAAATCGTTATTTTGGAAAATAATTAGCAATTAAAAAGCTACAAATTCTGGCATATTTTTTTTTTAATTTTGCTAAATTGCCCATGCTAGCCTGATAGGGCTTTGAAAAATTCTTTCACCATTAGAAAGCTGCATTATCCCCGATAGACATAGGCTACATAATTTTCCCGAATTCCCACGGGAACGAAGTCCCGGGAGGAATGCTAGTCCTTTGATAATTTGCAATGTTTCTTGTAAATCAAATAGATTAAGGTCCATATTACAGAATACGACTTTGACTCTGTTCTATACTGTAGTAGCACTCGTCTTTGTCATTTTGATAGTGAGAGTAAGAGACATAGACATAGACATAGACATAGACAAAGACAACGTTAAGACAATGAATACTTAAGTAATAGATCAAGATTTGAGTCCCTTCAGACCTGAGCCTTAGATCAAGACGGGCCTTAGATCAAGATGAACCGTAAGTGGGTAATTAAATAAAATTATGTAATATGGTCTCAGCTCTCAGTTCTCAGTGAAGTTTACTCAGACTGCTGATCTAATGTAGTTAACGCAATTGATAAAACTTATATTAACGAAACTGAAAAATTAATATTGAACGTCATTTGATCGAAGGTCCACAACTCGGAAGTATGCGTACGCGTTGCATTCGGGCACACGGACTAAGGTCCTTTCGCACACGGCGTCGTAACGTATGCGTATCGTAATACGCGCGTAGTACTTTTTTCAGATTACCTACATGACTTTATTTTGTTTAGTGACAGAGGCCATCACATCAGGTTACCACATGAGTGCACTCTTTGCTGTGACGATAAGAATACTTTTGCAACAAAACTGGGGTATCTTGATGCCCTGGCCCCAGTAAATAAGGCGGGTAGAGGTGCCGATTTCTTTCAGGGAGTCCAACAAACTCATTTAAATAATAATGGTTCACTCTCCAACACAACAATCTAGCTCAAGGGCGAAGATGTGGTCGAGGATGTAGTAAGCTCATCCAGAAGCCTATTCATTAGAACATGAAGGATGACGGCCAGCTCTTCAATCTAATTTTGTTGTCAATCAAGTTGAAAAATTGAATTTAATCATTTTTCATTCAGTAAATCCCCTTCGAAGGCAGGCCCGCGCACCTCGGTAAGGACGTTTATGGGTTAATAAAATAAAAAAATAGCATACCGAATATATGTATATAATTATTGCAAATGGAACATACGCTAATAATTCCTTAAAACAAGGTTTTCTAAATTAGATTAATGCACATATGAGTAATAGTAACGACGCTCATTTTCAGCTGGTCCCTGAACTAACTAAAAATATTAATTAAGCCTAAAAATACTTCTTATAGTCGTAGAAGTAGCCAAGGCCAGATTAGTACCGAAAGCCAGCAGCTTTTTTTCCAAAAACTATTTTTTTGCACCAAACTTTTACCTTCTTGATTTTTATAAGATTTTTACCAACCTGCAATTTATGTATTTATGAATAAAATGTACCTATGTTGAAATTAAGTCTTGGTACTGAATTTAATGCAGTTACCCTCAACTGACTGAGTTGTAATTTTGCATACTAAGTGACGGCGTCTAATCTAAATCCACTGTGGGCTATTTTTAACATCATGTACTTGTTTACAGATCCATAAAATAATAGGGTTCGCTCCATCCCTACTGCAAGTGGTGATGATGAACGATGTCCCCATACCAGTCCGCCAAGCTGGAGTAGTTTACCTGAAGAACTTGGTCACCGGCGGGTGGCAAGACAAGGACCCTGAGGATGGAGAGCCCATGCCGTTCAGCATCCACGAGCAGGACCGTGCCATGATCCGAGACAATATTGTAGACGCCATTGTGCAAGCTCCTGACATCGTCAGAGTACAGCTGTGCGTTTGTCTTAAGACAATCATCAAACACGACTTCCCAGCGCGCTGGACTCAAGTTGTAGACAAAGTGCACATTTATCTACAAAACCCCGATGCGAACAGTTGGATGGGAGCTCTCCTCTGCCTTTACCAGCTCATAAAGAACTACGAGTACCAACAGGCTGATAAAAGACTTCCGTTAATAGAGGCTATGAATCTACTCCTGCCAATGATGTACAACTTGATAGTGAATCTACAACCCGACCAATCCGTGGAGTCTGTTCTTATCCAGAAACAAATACTCAAGTGCTTCTTTGGTATTATAAAGGTATGAAGTATATTTATTTATTGAATACATTGATAAAATGTAACCACTGAATAGTTCTAGTATCATGGGAACCTTTTTGTATCTTTTTAGGATTTGATCGGGACTGACGAAGCATGTCGTTAATTCTTTTGTCTTAGTATTTAGTTGCGACGAAGCCTGTTGCGGATAGGTTTTTGTACATTTTCTTTTTTAATATAGCAATTTTTTTTATAAATCAAAAAGTATCAGAGTGAGACTGACTGACACTACTGTCATAAATTCAATCATAATCACAAGACCCATTGTTCTAGTACATTCTCCCATTGGACCTGATAACGAGAGAAGTTTTCACGAAGTGGATGGAAGTGCTCCGGTCTGTGATGGAAAGGCCAGTTCCGGAGCATACCTTGCAAGTGGATGAAGACGAGCGAATGGAGCTACCTTGGTGGAAATGCAAGAAGTGGGCCATACACACGCTCTATAGACTCTTTGAACGGTAAGTCTTAAGAACCATGTCATACCTCTCAGTACGATTATGTTGCAAGTGGCATTTTTGTGGATGGTATTACGGTATAGGATGGAATTATAGCCTGGACTTTGTATTACGGACCGATTTCAATGCGTCTTTTCTATTTAGAAAGTATCATTTTAGAGCAGGTCCTGTTATGTTTATCGGGCGTTTTCCGCACTTAGCCTCTCGATGGGCCATTAATCGATATGGTTCTTAGCTTTTGATCAGTAAGATTCAGCCGTTTGAAAGTTATATGCAATAAATGTCGGTGATTACAATATTTTTAATTTTAGTGCTATTTCTTGGTATATTGGGGAGTTATATTTATTAATTAGTATTTATCTTACTTAGTTACGGCAGTCCGGTGAACGTGCGTGAGGAATACATGCAGTTTGCAGAGTGGTACTTGACCACTTTCACCGGAGGCATCCTGGATGTGTTGCTACAAGTACTGGACCAGCATCGCAACAAGATCTACGTGTCTCCACGAGTGCTGCAGCAGACTCTCAGCTATATCGACCAGTGGTGAGTTTATTACCTCTACACACATCAACACTGTCTAGGGATATTCCAAGATTTTTCATACAGAAGAGGTCTGTTTGAGAAGCTATGAAAGCATACTAGAGACACATGGAGGGATACAATTTTCAGATGAGCAAGGGCTAAACCTGAAATTTCAATTCAAATCAATGAATTGAATTTTTCATGAAATTTGTAAAACGTGACGAAAATAAGAAAAAAATATGCGCAAATTCCACAGTTTTCATACATAAAGCAGGAAATGAGTACATTTTCGTTTTCATTTCGGTCACGTCACGTTTTCACAAATTTAAAGAAAAACAAAATCCCTTGATTAGAATTAAAAATTCAGGTTTAGTCCTTACTTATCTGAAAATTGTATCCCTCCATGTGTCTCTAGTATGCTTTTATAGCTTCTCAAACAGACCTCTTCTATATGAAAAATCGTGCAATATCCCTAGACAGTGTTGATGTGTTTATTATCAGTTTAATTCTTGGTGCTATACTAACATTATATTATTTTTATTTATTAGGTTTTTATTTTTTATCTAACAGTTAATTGTGCATCCAAAGACTTGATGTGAGTGCCCTTGTCTTATTATATTTAAAATTGTTATTACTATTTTATAATTTTTAACACATTTTATACTCTCCATATGAGTTTACAATGAATACACTTAAAATACTAAAATATAAATATAATTAAAAACAGTCAATATATGTTGTAAACCATGTATGTTGCGTACATTAAAACCTATTTATTAGGTTACGCTCTATTGTTCACCAATACATTTAAGCACATCATAAATTTTAAATATAAAAACTTAATGCCACTCCAATGATAGGTAACTTACGGCAAGTTTAAAAGAAGTTACCTATCAATGCAATATAATTACATAAATACCTAATTTTTATTATACGTAAAAATGTCAAAAATATATATTACCTAATATTAATAATTAATAATATAATAATAAAATAAATTTTATTTATTTATGCCTCTTAAAAATATTACATTTTTAAACTTTTATTAAATATACATGAAACCGTGCAGAAAGTTTTTTTACTACGGAAAATTAATTCTATCACTTTAAATAAATTCTACGATTGGTTTTTTAATAGCTATTCAACCAAGTTTCTTTTCCACTGGTATTAATGGTCAAATTAAATTGAATTTAGATACTAATTGAGAGAACCGACCACTATATTACAAAATTATGTTGATGCTTTTCATTAAGATTTTAAATACAAGAACAACAGAGTTTCGTGTCATCTCGCTTATAATACTTATGAACTTAATTATAAGTGGAAATAGGATCCCGTTTCACCCTTTGGGTACGGAACCCTCATAAGAACTAATGATTGCCGAGATATTATCGCGTCATCCAAAAGACTCCTGCGCAAATACACTGTCGTAACTTATAAACGTGGTTCTACTGTAGTATTTATATAATCTTATAATGTACTGCTCTCATATGGCGTTACACAGGTGTTAAAATGTATAAATACAGTCCAACAATGATGTCCTTTGTCTAAAAAGACATTGCAAATGTAAGAGTAGTGTTCGACTGAAACATGATTTTCAGTCGAAACCAAAAACGAACCTGGTTTTGGCTAAAATCGAAATAATGAAACATAAAATATCTAGCTTGTTACAGTAAAGTGTATTTTTTACACGTTTTAAAACAGTGAACAGTGAAAAAAATTGATTTATTTATGTTACATTAAAAACAATAAATAATCAATATCAACTGAATTAACGTCACACGAACTCCGACTTTCAGCCTATTATTAACCCTAGAGTGCTCGCGCTATGAGCATTTTGCCGCCCGCGACAAAAAAACTGTGTTATTTTGTAAACGATGCATTTGTCAAGATCAAGTTTCTCAGTAGCTGCCCCTGTACACTTTACCTCCCTATTTTTGAAATAAATAAAAAATTGAAAAAAATTGTCTAATATTTCCCAAAACATGTTTTTTTTAATCAAACGAAGTATAAATCTTTCATAGATGTTATTTTTCTATTAGTTGACGTTCTATTCTACCCTTTTGAGATGATTTAATATATAAATTAACGATTATTCGCTTTAAATAATAATGGGTGGCAAAATGCTGCCTTTTGCCACCCATTATTATTTAAAGCGAATAATCAAATACTTAGGGCAAATACTCTAGGGTTAACCTAAACCGAAACTGTGGCCGAAACCAGATTAATTGGCCGAAACCTTAGCCGAATCTTAGGTCGGTCCCCAATTAAGAGTCCTTGAAGTTTGAAAGTTTAAGCCTTGAATTTGTATTTATGTAGTGTAACCCACGCCCACTCGTGGAAGCTGCTGAAACCGCACATGTTCGCGGTTATACAAGACGTCCTCTTCCCTCTCTTGTCATACTCCGAGTCGGATGAAGAGCTCTGGAATGCTGACCCTCATGAGTACATACGAATCAAGTTCGGTAAGTTTCACTTGCGTTTAAGTATTTTTTTTGCGATTACTCAGCTTACTTATTGACAAAAGTAAATTACTTTCTACGTAAAAAGCAAAAACCTTTGTTGTTGACTCATATCTTCTTAATCGTGCACAAGAAGTGTAGCAAAAGTACTTCTTCACATATTCCACATATTTAAATCATTCAGAATTATGTCTAAATTCAGAGCTTCAGTTGCTAAACTACGCCCTATATTTCTAGACTCTTTTTCCTTTTACTTTTCCAAATATTTTGCATTATTGAACCTTTTAATTACCGAATTCCTAAACGTGTACTTAACTCAATAAATATATCTAAAGCCGTCGTATAAGAATACATGAAAAGCCGTTATTATTTTCCTGCCCTTAAGAGCTGCTATTCCTGTCAGCCATTGTATCCACCTCCGGGCGATCTATTAACACATGAGTCTAGCAATTGAGTTCTAACGCCTACACAATGACTCTTTGTTAAATCCTTCATAACACGTTCTGAAGTTTGAAAGCACACAGAGCCTTTACAATGAAAAATAATTTATTTTGCATCGTACACCGAATTTCTATATTTACCCGTGCGTGATATTGTATCGAGTAATCAATCGTTATTACCATAAATAATAAACGCCACATACTCAAAGGCTCACACTAAGATTTTTCCTTATATCGTGTGTCCCTCGGAATATACACAGACGGACGGACTTAGACCCGAGAACAAATATATCCTTTTTATACAAAAGTTGCCCGACCGAGAATTGAACACAGGAACAACTGATTCAGAGACTTAAGCTTCTAATCGCTGCGCTGGACCAAACTTTTCGTTTAAACCACCACAACCTGTAGATAAATTCTAGTTACAGCGATTTCTTTCTCTTTCTCTAGACATATTTGAAGACTTCGTGTCTCCAGTAACGGCAGCACAGACACTTCTCATATCGTGTTGTAAAAAGCGGAAAGATATGCTCGAACGTACAATGCACTTGTGTATGCGAGTTCTGACCAATCAGAACGGCGAGTATGGACCGCGGCAGCGCGACGGAGCTCTGCACATGGTCGGAACTCTCAACGACATTATCATCAAGAAGAAGTTTTACAAAGATGAAATAGACTCCCTCCTAAGTCAGTTCGTCTTCCCGGAATTCCGCAGTCCTCTCGGCCACTTGAGGGCCAGAGCGTGCTGGATGCTGCATTGCTTCTCTAGCGTCAATTTCAAGAGCGACCAGCTTCTAAAGGAAGCCACACATTTGACTGTGAACGCATTGCTTACTGATACCGAACTTCCTGTGAAAGTGGAAGCTGCGATCGCGATCCAAGGTTTACTTTCCTCACAGGACAAAGTACATAAACACCTGGAGCCGCAGGTGAAGGCTGTAACGCTGGAGCTATTGAAAGTTATCCGCGAAACGGAGAACGACAACATAGCGAGTGTATTGCAAAGGATAGTGCCACTTTACACAGAGCAGTTGATGCCGATGGCTTACGAGATAACTGAACACTTGGCGACGACCTTCAGCAAAGTGATCGAGACGGACTCTGGCACAGACGAGAAAGCGATCACAGCGATGGGTCTCCTCAACACCATGGAAACAGTCCTTAACGTGTTTGAAGACAATCCCGAGATAATGGCGCAGCTAGAAAAGACAGTACTACGTGTCGTTGGACACATATTAGATCACAATATCATAGGTGAGTTGTATTTATCTTGTTCATATTACAGATATTGATGATTGCTATTTATTTTTACACCTATCTAAAAGGTCATGGAGTGACATTTTTCCATTCACGAAAAAATAAATTTAAATATTATATTTTCATAAGTTATGCTACATCAAATTTTCTATTACTGATTCCTACTTATTTTTCTTAAAAAAGATTTTATATAAAATGGAAGAGGTTAGCGATGAAAGAGGGTGTTTCGAGTAGTTCCCATCTGTTCTATAGAACTGACGTCATTGGAACAAATAGGAAAAATTGATTCCCAACTGTTCCATAGAACTATTAATACCTCTCTTTCCCAAATTGTTCTATAGAACTAGATAACAAGACTCTTTGATGATTTGATTTTCAACTGGCCACTTGAAATCATTTACCTATTACTTATCTTAATGACTTATTAACAAATTATAAAATAACCTCTTTGAAAATAACGAGCACAAAATGTCTTCGTTTGAGGATATTAAAATAATCTACTTAAAAAAACATTAAACGTATGTAATCGTCATTTGTATTTTCATTCCAAACCTTTAACAGGAGCTGGAAATTTAATTTTAACATCATATTGGCTTACATGTTTCTTTTTAAATGCTTCAACTATTTTTAAGATGTGACGATATACGGTAGTTCTCTTATAAGGCGGCACACTCTTTAAGTCTTCGGTAATCAGACATCCAAAATATTCATTTCTTTTGTCGTTATCTGGACAATCCTCTGTTATAATTTTAGGTGGTTCATTGTCAAATTGTCCAGGGCACTGTGCTTCCTGTTTTTGAGGTACACTTTCTAATTGTTCATAAGTTGGTGAACCAAATTTGTCATCAATTTCTTGCTTGCTTTTTTTATAAATCGATGGTAAGATACTCTGTGATTCCTCAAAATCCTGAGAGTCTTCGATAACATCACTTAAATACTGTCTTTTTAGCAGTTTCGATTTGCAATTAAAGTCCATTTTTGCGTTTTTAAATAAAAAGCTGTTTCAGCTTTCTACACAGAAATGACGTTTAAAAGAATGACAGAAATTGGTAAAAAACATTACATAGAACATTTTTGGAAAATTTAATTCCCAATTTATACTATTGAATGAATCAGGATGAAAACGCTTGTATGTAGTTCTATGGAAAAAAATAAGACAAAATTGTCCAATTTTGTCCCAGTGACGTCAGTTCTATAGAACAAATGGGAACTACTCGGTGTTTCTATAGAAACCACCCCGTCGCTACGTACTTAAGATTCTATTTTTATCAAAACTTGGGTTTTATTTGCAAAAGTTATTTTGTGATCCTCTAACAAAGGAATGTAGGAAACAGGTATGGCTTCACAGCTTCTCGGTGTTATTATAGAAATACTAAATTTTCTACAAAAACTTTTCTATTTCAAAATATAAACATACTTTCTAAAAGGTCATTTATATTTAGATTATTCTAAGTGTGGTTAGTGTAGGTAGACAGAACAAAGACTGCATTTGTGAGATTTCTTCAATTTGAGTGGGACTTCATTGATTCTAATGGAGCCTTGTTGTCACTCACTACGAAATGCCTCTCGGTCCCTTTCGAAAGAACGTAGTACAGGAATGGGACCTTATATGCTATCTGAACTAGTAAAAAAGTAAATAAATACTTTAATATTACTTTTGATTCAAAAGTTTGAAGGATTTTCCAAATATAGCCAGCCAGGCGCTGACTAAAAAACAGCCGGTTGAGGCAGCACCTTTTCACATCGTAATTAATTCTGTGTTATTTGACACCTGTTTTTTTTCTTTCAATTAATTAACTAGGTACTGCAAGATGTTGCCTGGTGAATCTGTTCCTCAAACTCAGCAGTTAACAGCTTTAATATCTTTGCAGAATATTACGAAGAAGCGATGACGTTGTTGTGCAATCTGACCGAGAAGTCAATATCTGAAGACATGTGGAAGGTTCTAGAAGTGCTGTACCAAGTGTTCGAGAAGGAAGGTTTCGACTATTTCACTGACATGATGCCAGTGCTGCACAACTACGTCACAGTTGACACCAACGCCTTCCTAGCTGATGAGAACCGCATACTTGCCATGTTCAACATGGCTAAAGCTGTAAGTCTACCCTTTAAATTAAATAAATATAAATTAATAAAACGCCATACAAAGCGACACGCCCGCCCGTCGCGTGCTTGTTTACGCCGCGTGCGATACAAATCTCGTACACCATGTGTTCAAAAAGCACTCGAAGGTTTAAGGTTTTCCCTTGTGTCGTGGGTCCCTCGGAACACACATAAAGACAGACACAAACACCCATGACCTGAGAACAAATATCTGCTTTTTACACAAATATGTGCCCCGACTGTGATTCGAACTCAGGACCCGTCGATCAAGAGGCAGCGCAACTACCACTCGACCAAACCGGCCGCAATTAATTTATTGCAAGCTTTTACTTAACTTACGTTGAATGTATAATATGCAGAATTATAAAGCAGTTACCCTCAACGTTTAGTGTGGATGGCAATGAATGGTAAGCTAAGTGGCGTCATTCTAAATTCAATATGTACTTTCGTGGTATAGGTATCAAATTAAATGCTTAGGTGAGAAGAATACACAAAATAAAAGCTTATCTGTTTAAATCTTTTTTTTTAACAATAAACATATTTCTATTACGTACAAATTATTATAGTACCCGCATAAAAATATTTTTTTAACAAAAATCATATTTCTATTACGTACAAATTATTATATACATACATAGATTACATAGGTACGTACATAGATTTCCAAATCGCGTTATTTGGATATTATACTTGGTGAACTTAAATTTTACTATGTCTATAGTAATACTTGACATCTGAGTTATTTATTTCTAATGCATTTTAATGATTCGTCATACAGGTAAGATATTTAGGTATCTCTCTTCAACCTCTCGGGTGGTTAATCAGTCCATGAAACTGAACAACTTTCACAAGGTATGTTCCCGAGAGGTTGAAAGAGAGATACTTAAAGCCCTGTATGTAACGGATTTTAAAAAGTTATATGGAGTATGTAGGCATTTTTCAATTATGGTATTTAAATCTATGGTTTTTGTTTGTTTTGTTTTCTTTAATTCTATGGTTTTGTTTTGTTTGTACAATATTTAAATATTACTAATAACATAAACATCAATCGGTATTCTATTTGAAGAAATCGTCTTAATTTAGAAGCAACACAGTTTAATTATCACTAATTATGATACGCACATATAGTAGTACATACAAAATGTAAGTTATCAATAAATTAATAATAATGATAGCGAAGTCTATTAGTGGTATCCGATAAGTAACGAGTTCTATAGGTTCTGTTTCTATTTTCAGGGTTCGGTACCCAAAGGGTAAAACGGAACCCTATTACTAAGACTCCGCTGTCCGTCCGTCTGTCTGTCTGTCCGTCCGTCACCAGGCTGTATCATGAACCGTGATAGTTGGACAGTTGAAATTTTCACAGATGATGTATTTTTGTTGCCGCCATAACAACAAATACTAAACAAATATTTAAGGGAGCTCCTATATAACCAACGTGATTTTTTGATTATTTTTATAGATAATGGTACGGAACTCTTCGTGCGCGAGTCTGACTCGCACTTGGCTGGTTTTTTTAGTACATTGCTCCTAATTTCTTATGGTCTCTCGGCAAACTTTGTTTCCAAAATTACATGCTAAAATGGAAGCGTATTGATTTATTTTCGTAATCCATATTATAATGAGAGAGTGCGGAAGAAATAGAATATCTCAGCTCAGCGTTTCAAAATGGTTCTCATAACCCAGAGGTAGATATGTCCTTTACTATAATTACAATTACAATGCTCAGTGTGTCACCGTCCCAATCATTACGGAACATAAGGATGGTCAAGGTTTAAAACCCCAACTATAATTATAGATTAAAACATGTAACTAATTACCCAACATCAGTTCGATATATTAAGCCATTATCCGCGTTAGACGCGCATTGCGTAGGTATCAGACTATCTTTATAGTATTCTGCTGTGTGGTCTCTTGGGAGTTTAATAAGTAGAGATCAGATATTCGGTTGCTAATTTACCTAAAGTTGGGGTTTTGAACTGGAAGCGAAACGGACCACGCATCGGATTTTGATCTGGTTATCCCCGACAGAGATAAAAAAAAACACCGTTTGTTTATGCAGTATAAGGGACAACTTTGCAAATATTAAATGGTAGAATCTACACATGACTGCAGGCTATAAGTTAGTTACGAAGTTTTCGTTACTTACCCACTTCGGCGCCACAAAATGAACCGCGAAACCGCGCCCCGCGCCGCTCCAATGTTATAACACGATATACATTGCTAGTTTTACGTGGTTATTTTTTTTATTGCTTTGAGTGTTATGTATATTTATTTTTATTGCGGAAAATATTATAAAAATGAGTTTAGTTTTTGCTGAGCTGTATTCTAAAAACCTTAAAAGATACACCAAACCCATGCGAAGCTGGGTCGAGTCACTAGTTACTCATAAAATATTTGTATGTGTGTTTATTTATTTATTTAATAAACTGTTCACAATCTTGAAAAGATATGGACACAGTTTTAACTAGTTTTAAACTAGACTATAAAGCTAAAGTAGTACACACAGCATGTTTTGGGTTTTACCAGCGTAAACATAACATCAATTTCAGCAGGTGTATTTGTAAGCTAGATGAGGGTAGCGCATCAAAATTTTTGACAAATAACTTATTGAATGTTGTATGTAGACTAAGATTGAAGCATAAAATTATCGGCTGGTTTGGTCGAGTTGTAGCGGCGCTGCCTCTTGATCGGCGGGTCCTGGGTTCGATTCCCAGCCGGGGCAAATATTTGTGTAAAAAGCAGATGTTTGTTCTCGGGTCATGGGTGTTTGTGTCTGTCTTTATGTATGTTCCAAGGGACCCACGACACAAGGGAAAACCTTAGTGTGGGCTTTGAGTGTGTAGCGTTTATTTTTTTTATTTTTTTTAAACTATTTGATCAGCAACAGTGCCATGCGAATAACTTAATTTTTATTTGCTTAGCTGAGCGTGTCGTTTCTACGTTATATTATATAATACTCGATTGCTAACAATCCAGTGGTGCCCAAATACTACTGACTAAACTACACTTATAAAGAGGAAAGTTTTTTATTTTTGTATGTTTGTCTATCTATACTAATATTATAAAGAGGAAAGATTTTATTGTTTTTGTTTGCATAGAATAGGCTCCGAAACTACTGGACCGATTTGGAAAATTGTTTTAACATTAGAATCCTACATTACCCGTGATGAACATGATTTTCCCGAATTCCCACGGGAACGAAGTCCCGGGCGGAAAGCTAGTAATGAATAAACTCCATAACTACTGGACCAATTAAAAAATATATTTCACCATTAGAATGCTGCATTATCCCTGAGTAGCTACATAATTTTCCCAAAACCCTACAGGAACGAAGTCCCGGGCGGTGAAGTGATTGTGACTTTTTCTTTTAAATATAATTTTTTCTCTGAGGTTTCGATTTTTAACACAAAAAAAACAGGATATAAATAACTCTTTTACTTCCATGCTGGACTGTTAGTAAAATAAATATGTACTTAGAATGTGCCAGGGCTCGACTCAACTGCTGACAACCTATCACCACTATGCTCATGTTCCTCTGCCTATCCCGAAAGGGATAATAGACTTAAGTGTGGGTGTATTTATGGAAATAAGTCTTTTCCTCTTAACATTTTTTTTGCTGTGTGGTGACCGGTTTAGAATAACACCACCCCATCCTTTCCGTGGGTGTCGTAAGAGGCGACTAAGAAAACACAAATGAGACCTGTCTCTTATTAATCCATCCCAGGCAACGACACCTCAATTTTATTTGAATCTGAGGTATCGTCCTATGGTTTCATGTGGTGTGGTAGGCTCTGTAAAGGGCCGTCTGGTTCGCGACCACCTTCCTACCGGAGTCCGACGCCAAACAGCTTGCTGTGTTCCGTCGATGCGTAGGAGTACCAGTGCCTTTATAGGCATTTTCTGGGTTAACTCGCTCCATTGTCGACCGCATCTATGATCTTGGTCAAGATTGAGGTCAAGAACCCATCTTATAATAAAATAAAAAAACATTTTGTGCTTTTATCTGGCTTTTCAAATCAGGTACTCTTTAGAGCCTGTCAGGAGACTCACTTAGCATTAAAAATAAGAAATTATGACATTGTATTTAAAATATTAGTATGGATGGATATTAATGTTGTAGACCTTTGTGTCTTATACATTCGTGACGGCCGGTTTGGTCGAGTGATAGTGACGCTGCCTCTTAGGCGACTACAGCACCCGATAAAGGTAGCACACATAGGAATAGTGCCATCTCCGTCTCTCAACAGGCCTGGGCCGGCAGTGCGAACAGTGTCGATACACGAAGTTTACGGACTATGAAAGCGTGCGTGCGTAAAAACATGTCCGAAAGTTAGAAAAATGAGATTTATGGAAAGGTAACAGCTTAAATCGAAAAATGCGTTAACTACTTATCGAGAGTGTTCAATCACGAACATTTTGATAGCAAATTCAAGTTCCTGTGTACATTTTACTATCGTTTTTACAGCTTAAAAGATCACAATATTGGGTATTTAGAGGTGACTTTGTGAGCTTTTTCTATCGAACCAAAAGTGCTGAATCATGTTTTCAGAAAACTACTTATCTAGTTTATGTCCTGAATATTACCGTAGTATTTTTTTTCTTCGATTTCATGCAGAGCGTCATTCTTATCTACGCATCATAAAATCGTAATTTAGGTGCTGTAGTCGCCTTAATTGGCGGGTCCTGACTTTGATTCCCAGTCGGGGCAAATATTTGTGTAAAAAGCAGATGTTTGTGCTCGGGTCTTGGGTGTTCGTGTTTGTCTTTATGTGTGTTCCAAGGAACCCAGACACAAGGGAAAACCTTGGTGTGGGCCTTTGAGTGTGTAGCGTTGGCGTTTTAAGGGAATGGGGTTATAAATTTTGCTATCCTCCCCTAGAGACTTTAATTTGGTCGAAATGAATCGTTACATCTGGTTGGCTACGCTCATGTCGCGTACTCATTATAGATTTGTAGCCCGGGGACATTTATATTACGAAAAAGGTTACCGTTTGTCTTTGTGGAATTATTATAGATTTCGCCATTTTATATACTAAAAGTGAGGTCTTAATGACCGTAACCCGCCATAATCATATGTAGTGATAAGTTAAAAAATCTCCATATATGCTAGTTTTTACATTTTTGAGTTACCGTTTCAAATCTCTACATATGATTACGGCGGGTTACGGTCATTAAGTATATAAATTGGCGAAATCTATAATAATTTCACAAAGACAAACGGTAACCTTTTTCGTAATATAAATGTCCCCGGGCTACAGATCTATTACTGTACACTCAAGAGCACGTCAAGCTTGACACTTTGGACTTTGGAACGGCCCTGCATTGCATGGCGCGCAGTATAAATCAGAGCTCAGCTTAAACTGGTAGTGTAAAGCGTGACCTGCTCTTGACCGTACTGTTCGATAGACTTTAGACGTCATATCTAACCTATCATGTTGAGGTGAACGACCGTTGATCTATGTCGCGTGAACTTGGAAATATTGATTCCTCGCCAATGTTATACAGAATTGTATAACTTCACCGCGCTTTGACGTCGCGGATAGTGATTATGCACGTTTCTATCGCTCAGTTGCACAAACTTTCATTGAAGTTAAAAGCTTTTTTAAATGTGATGCCGTCCTTGTATATGATTTTTTTATTATTATGAGTTGGGTTAACTCTTGACCCCAATCTTGACCATGGTCATAAATGACGTCGACGTCGGAGCGAGTTAACCAAGTTAAGGCACTAGTATTACCACGCACCGACGGAACACAGCAAGCTGTTTGGCGTCAGACTTCGGTAGGAGGGTGGTCGCGAACCAGACAACCCATTACAGAGCCTACCACACCGCATGAGACCATAGGACGACACCTCAAATTCAAAACAAACTAGGTGTCTTTGCCTAAGAGGATTACTAGGAGACAGGTCTCATTTGTGTTTCCGTAATTGCCTCTTACGACACCCACGGAAAGAGATGGGATGGTGTTATTCTCAACCGATTACCACACGGCTGATATTTAAACTAGCATTAACTTTAAAGGACGTTTCTGCAATTGTGTGCAATTGAAGCGCGACTTACGGACACAAGCTAAAGCAAAAATATCGGGAATGGGATAATAGTCCCCACTATCGTTATTTGTATTAGCAGCTTGCTATCCTAGCTTTCCGCCCCGTGTTCCTTCTATACGGAAAAAAAATTTGATCTCCCATACAAAATGCGCTATATACTGATAAAGTTTGTATGGGAACTCAACATTATTTTTTCATATTTTGACCTATGTTC
Source organism: Aproaerema taeniolella (assembly GCA_949987775.1). NCBI lineage: Eukaryota > Metazoa > Arthropoda > Insecta > Lepidoptera > Gelechiidae > Aproaerema > Aproaerema taeniolella. Next base: position 33,298,210 of record OX465242.1, on the reverse strand, counting down.
CTTGGGGAAGTTGTTCTGTTTCATCAACTGATTAACCACCCGAGAGGTTGAAAGAGAAATACCTAAAGCCCTGTATACCAGGGGTGGCCAACCGGTCGATCGTGACTGTTAGTCCAGTCGATCGTGGCAAGGTGAAAAAAAAATCAGATTTATGTTTTTTCTCTTAATATAAAAAAAAAATATACTACATGATTGTGTACTGAACTATGCTGTTTCATTTAAGATTTCAAGGAGTATGTAATTGGTAGATCGCACAGGGTTTCGTTACTAAACAGGAGATCTTGGGTATAATCAAGTTGGCCACCCCTGCTGTATACACTCACGCCTCTAATCCCTTTCGGGGTAAAACGTCATGTGGTTCTAGAACCACTTGACGCCACATTTGACATTCAGTGTGAGTGTCATTAGATGGAATATGAGTATAGTGGTGATAGGTTGTTAGCCTTTCGCCTACAATACAGCAAAACCCTCGCGTCCCACTTACTGGTTTTTACCAGGGCTTGAATAACCGAAAAAAATATCGGTTAAAACGGTTGGCGGTATGAAATTTTAGGTACCCGTAAATAACGGTACCGTTACTTTCCGGTAGCTAAAAATTTCGGTAGCGCTAAGTAACGGTATCGTTATTTTTTGTGGTACATAAATTATTAAATAAAGGTTTCCTTGACACCCCACCGCTGCCGGCAACGTCGCGCTGGCGTTTTTTCGGTATACCGAAATAATTTCGGTTACGGTAGCGATAAAAATAAAGGTATAATATTATTGGGAATTGATAAAGATATCGGTTAAGGTATCGGTATAACCGGTAGCGTAACCGTAATTCTTAACCGTTTTGACTATACCTTTAAATTGATACGGTATTGAAATTTTATACCTGTACCATACCGTTATACCTTAACCGTTTTCAAGCCCTGATTTTTACAGTATACCTAGGAAAAGTTCGCAGCTGGCATATTCTAAGTTTTTTTTAACTTTGTCCTTCCTGTAGGAATTTCGAGAAAAAAAACCTGTTTATTTATTAAAATTAATTTATTTACCCTGTCACGAACGCGTGAGATTATTTTTTCAAGTGGATGTCGTTCTGCCTGTTTCGTACTGACGCCATTAGCCCAACTAACGAAAAAAAAATAGGGGAAATAATTCGTGTATAAGCGAGGGGTGAAGGTCCTTTTTTTAACGTGAAGGGGTAAAGGTCCCTTTTTTAAGTTTTTGTTAAACAACTCGTGAATGGTGGCCCATAGCAAAAAAAATCTTTTGCTTAAGTAATCAACATAAAATTCTCTACAAAAAGGTTTTGGACACTTTTTCGCAAGGATCAATATCTAAAGAGATATGAAGGAAAGAAGTTTATAAGGTAAAATTAGGTTTTGACCTAGACATTGATAATTTTACTGAGCAGGACCTTTTGGAATTTGTTTGGACACCTTCCAGAATGACACTCGGGTAAGTCCCTGCACCTCCCTGGTGGAGTTGCCGAGATAACCTGGAAAAACTTTAATTTCCAGGAAATTCTTAAATCCTTCATATCTTATTAAACATTGATCCCAGCGGTAAAGTGTACAGAACCTTTTTGTAGAGACTTTTATGTAGATTACTTGAGTAAAAGTTTTTTTTTGCTATGGCCCACCGTGTACAAGTTGTTTAAGAAAAACTTTAAAAAGGGACCTTTAAACCGCCCCCTACACGTTAGCTCCACCCCTATCCATCAGGGCTTTCAGTATGTTGCTTCAGACACCATTCCCTACAACTATGCCAAAATTAGCTTATACACGAATTATTTCCCCTATTTGGCAGTTTTTGGTTTTCGTTGATTGGATAACATGCGATAGAACGAGAAATATACGGCAAAATTATGTCATCCGTAATTGTTAGCTATGGAAGACAGAATTAATAGTAGAATTAAAATAGTGTAATCTAATTTAAATTGCAAGGCAACTGTATATTATTCTGAAATGCTTAGCGAACGTTTAATTGTATTTAAAATGTGCGCATAATATCTTTATTTTTTATTTTTTTATTGAAATATTTTAAAAGAAACAGTAATTGCTTAACCTAATGGTCTAACATAAACCACAATATGGTTTGTCTGTAGACCACTGACCGTCGTCTCCCATCTCGTATCAGGGGGTAATTATACAAAAAATAAAAAATAAAGTAACTGATTCTACAAAGCGAGAATCAGTGAAGCGAACAGCGTGCAGTCACAATGATTGGCATGAACATAGCAATCTAACACAATAATTCTATGTTTTTTTTTGAGATTAGGCTACATTGCGCCATGAAATAATATGTAAGGGGGGGGGGGATGATTTAAAGGAAATCGTGGTAATATAGATAGAGGGAGTGTCGGCTAGCGTCTAGGTCTAACGGCTAGTTAGTTACACACTAACACTAACCGCTGCTCTTACGGTGAGGGATAGGAAACTTGCACATTCAGGCGACTAAAATAAACCATGATACAGCTTGGTCAGGCTCCCATGTTATAATTAATAAGGTGTGTGGCGAACTTGACTTATCCTGGTGTCAGTTTTCAAAAAAAAAGTATTCTTTAATGAATATTTAACTTTTGTTATTTCAATTTTACATCGCGCTGTTATAGAATGGCTGTATAGGAAGTTGTAACATGTTTTTTAATACTTAATTTGACAGCTGTCAGTTGAAAGCGATTCTCCCTAGGCTTGAAAAGTATTACTTTCAAGCTGCTCCGTAGGCAACTTCAGACCTACTTTCAGAGTACGAATAATGAAAAAAACCTTTAAAGCAGTTTACTTGAACAAAAAAAAAAAGAAATATATCGAAACAAGCACTGTACGTGACGATCCCGAATAGCGACAGTTCGAATCGGCGCATGAGTGTCGAGTTTGTGAGATTGTAATAAGTATATTTGAAGTTTATTTTAAAGATCTTATTTTATAAAAATAAGTCACAACAATTGCAACGTTAGGTTATAAACTAAGATTACACAGTTGAATGACTAAGATTTGTTTTATAGGCTAAGTTCACATCTCAAAATGTTTACACTTGTTTAAATCTATTTTTAAACATTTGAATATTTTTAGATTTACTAAAGCAATCTAAAATAGCTTTATAGAACATTGAGAATGTTACTTAAAATAAGTAAAAGTAGTGAATTACATTAGTTCTTATAACTCTACGCCTATTCGCAAAGGAACCCTCTTCCCCAGAGAAGAATACGTAGGCCCCTAGCAGACGGCGTATTTCTACGGAATGCCGATTTTGGCGTTTTCATAGATTTAAACGCGCGTCTGAAGCACGTTCGAAACTCATTTGTATCGCTGTATCTGCGCGTATACTAACACGCTGTAAACACACCGTAAACGTGCGTTTCACGATCGCCCCGTGTGCTGAGGTTACAAGGTTGCGTTCCAATTGCGTTGTGAAACGCGCGTTTTCAGCGCCGTAAAAATACGCCGTGTGCTAGGGGTCTTAGACAACAAACGCCAAGGGGTGCTTTTTTTAAAATAATACATTTTTCCTTATTTTCTCACTTTAACTAACTTAAATAACTTTGGAGCTGAACAATGTATTCTCATGGTTGCTTGTCTGATAGGTAATCATAAGTCTATAATAGCCCTTTTTACAAAGTTTTAGTTTAATTATTGCCCTAAAATTATTGCAAAGGTATTTTTTATTAGCAATGTTTGTAAATATGTTTGTTTGGGTCAATTCTTGCAACTGAATTTCAATACAGTACCATCAATTGATTGATCTGAAATTTTGCGTACACGTTTTATTTTGATGACGATGCACGGTTTTCTTAGTGACGTCAATCTCAATCCAATATGGCGGACTAGTCTATTTTATTTATTTATTGTGTTACCAACAGATTGTACACTACCACATTCAAGCACATCAGCCTTTTTAAATATAAAAACTCAATGCCTCTAATTATAGTTAACTTACGGCAAGCTTAAAATTAAGTTGTAAGAACAAGTTAAAACATTGAGAAAAAAAACTTTTAAACTGCTGAACAAATTTTGTGGAAAACGGTCCATCCGTTTAAGAGCTACGATGCCCAGACAGACAAATAGATACATATCTGTATAGTAGATACACACGTCAAATTTATAAGACTCCTCTTTTTTGTCAGGGTATGAAATAGTTGCGTATCTTCCCTAATATTGTGTAGAAATTCGGCAAATATAATGTTTTACTGATTTTCAGGTATGAAATTACGGATTTAGTACACTTATTCTCATACATATAATTAATGCGAATCCTGCATAAAAAGCAGACTTCGGAATTAGGTGGACAGTCTAAAAAAAGACAGTCGTTTATTTTTGGACATCTTATGAATAATTTTCTGTTGATGTTTGTAGATATGTTCTTGTGCAATTCACTCTTTACTGCTTCTGTGTTATTTCTTATCTGTTGTTCCAAAATTTGCAGAATTGTTTTTGAATCGAATTTATTTATATTTTCCTTAGGTAAGTGTGATGTAGAAAAATCTCCATTTTTTCCAAAAGTCACCAATTTAGGTAAAGGACTTAATGACTGCCATGGAGATAAAATTTGCTAAAATTTGAACATTAATTAATGTACATTATTAATAATATTGTAGATATAAGGGACCATCCATAAATTACGTCACACGAATTTCAAGAATTTTTGACCCCGCCCCCCTCCTTGTCACAGCTGGTCACATTTGTAAGACTCCCCCCTCCCTAGCGTGACGTCACATATTTTCCATTTTTTGTAATTTTTTAATAAAAGCAGTACTTAATAGTGTTGTTTTTTTTTGTGAACTCAAAACTCATTGTCTCAACCAAAGTAAAAACGTAAAAAGATGCTTGGGACTGAAGAAGTTAAGTTTGTCTTTTTAAGTTTTTCGTTTTGATACTCACTCATAACACATTTCTAAATGTGACGTCACGGAACTTATGACCCCTCCCACCCCCTTGTCACATAATGTCACACTTTGTCGACCCCTTCCCCTCCCCTTTACGTGTGACGTAATTTATGGTTGGTCCCTAAGCTGCCCCAGCTTAGCAAAAACTTAAACCCTGAATTCAGACCATTATTCTGAATGGTTTACCAGAGAAATTTTAATTTTTAATTTACATTTTAAAACATTTCGTGCTTTGAAATTAAGTAATTGTTTTGAATACACGCAATTTCTCATTAAAAAAATATAACAGCGTAAAACACAAAAATCAGCAATGTACATCGCATTCTGATATCGGCGCGGGGTGCAATATCGCGTTTCGTTGCGTAGCGCCAAAGTAGGTCAATAACGAAAAATGTAATTACTTATAGACGATCATAGTTATAGGCAGATTCCACCATTTAAGTATTTGCTAAGCTGTCCCTTACACCCTGTATGTATTTACGTTAGCATATATACCCTGTTTTTTATTCTCAGAGACTAAGGCCCGTGTTCACCAATAATATAACCAACGGTTAAACCGCGGTTAGAAGTTAATCAGACAAAATGTCAAAAAAAATGTATGTAAATGACGTTGTCAAATCTCTGGTTATCTGCTAATCGTTGGTTAAGTTTTTGGTGAACACTGGCCTTAATTGACAATACCTGGGTTGCCAGTTTTTTGCAAATCTTAAATAGTGATGTGCCACTAACGGTAACCGATGTTATCAAAATTAGGTGCCGGTTTTATATTACTTAAAGAGAAGGGAGGAAATACTTACTTTAAACGTAACGTAATGTCCCTAATCGATATAAGTAGTATTTATTATGCTCATGCACCGCTATATCGATAAAATAAATGCCGGCCGGGCATTTCGCCAGTTTTTTTATCCCTTAGAAGTATAGGAAAACATATTAAAACGCAGTACATTTTTAATTTAATTTATTAATATCTAAAAAAGTAGAATAGAATAGAATAGAAAAATCTTTATTTTATAGGACATTCAGGATGTCACTTAAAACAAGTCAAGATCACAATGAAATACATACAAACATACATTAAACGATTTAAATACATACATACGCATTCGTTCTTTTGACCCTACTGACTCTACGCCTATTCGCAAAGGTGCAGTCTTCCTCAGAGAAGAACAGCTAGAAACTCTGAGGTTGCTCTTTTAAATCGCATTACAAATTTTCTTATTTACTTATTTTAACTAAATCTGAAATAACTCTAGAGCTGAGCAGTTCATTCCCATGGCTGCCTGTCTGATAGACAATCAGACATTTTGTAATAGCCCTTTTTGCAAAGTTTGAGCAGTTCATTCCCATGGCTGCCTGTCTGATAGATAATCAGACATTTTGTAATAGCCCTTTTTGCAAAGTTTTTGGGGGCGTCCCGCGTTTTTAGGGTTGCCGTATCAAAAATATAAATTACCGTGTTTTTCGCTAACATACACAAATAACTAATAGAATAGTTACCGATAGATTTTTCTTTTTTTAAAGTTGTTTGCTGTTGTCATATTTAAATTAGTGCCGTATTTCTTAACAGTTTAGTGATTTTGTCATAAATAAGAGCGTGAATTGTCATATTTTACTGTTGGGAACAAACAACACTGATGGCAACTGTCTTTTTTTGTTTATAAGCATCAAAAGAGGTTTTATTATAAATTCATTTTGATAATAATTTTTAAAATGTTAATATCATAGAAAACTAAGAAGCTAATCATCTAATAAAGACAAAATTATTATTATTACGTTTTTTTAAAGTTTCGATTCAAAAATCGACAATTTAGGTACAACACTACTAAAAAAAACTGGTATCATTATTTGTAAATTTGACATTTGCATATGTCAATTTAGTCTCTGAGAATAAAAAACAGGGTATAGTAAGCTGAAGCAACCACGCACATGCATTTAGCCAGCGTGGTGGACTATGGGCTAAATCCCCTTCGTGTTTCGAAGGGAGGCCCGTGCCCCTCGGTGGGGACGAATATGGGCCGGCAAAAAAAAAACTGCAACAATAATCTAAAAATGCTTTGATATAAAACTTACCGTGTTAGTTGATGTTAAAATAATTATTAATAAAATAAACGGACGAGATATCAGAAGGATTATTAAATCCTGTTTTGCAAGGATTCTTAATAAAATCATTGTAGTGTAGACACTACGACTGGCACCAGATTACAACTTAACTAAACTGTTAGCTACCCACTTAAAAAGCTTAAATTTAGTAAACATACCTAATAATAATCTAGAATGTATTTCCTAAACATTAGTGTTTAAATAAAAAAAGATAAAGGCCTCATGTTTTGTGTTGTTATATGACGGACATACATTTTTAGTTTTCTTTTACAACATTAATATCCGCTGTTACATAATTTTAAAAGTTTTTATAATAGTTCTTTACCTATGAAATTTCCGATTATTTTGTTCATGATTTATTTGATTGAATAGCTATTACTAAAATGGTTTTTTATTTAAAACCTTGACCGTATAATGGAGATTATGAGTGAAATAATACATATTTACTTTGGATTTATTTACTGAAAACGAAGCTCAAATACACACATCAACGCGGTCTAGGGATATTGCACGATTTTTCATACAAAAGAGGTCTGTTTGAGAAGCTATAATAGCATACTCGAGATACAGGGAGGGCTATAATTTTCAGACGAGCAAGTGCTAAACCTGAATTTTCATTTCTAATCAATAAATTTTGTTTTACTTGAAATTTGTGAAAACGTGACGAAAATGAAAAAAAAAAATTGCGTAAATTCGACCATTTTCCTACAAAAAGCAGGCAAAAAGTGCATTTTCGTTTTCGTTTCCGTCACGTTTTCACAAATTTTAAGTAAAACAAAATTTATTCATTACAATTGAAAATTCAAGTTTAGCACTAGCTTGTCTGAAAATTATAGCTCTCCATGTATCTCGAGTATGCTATTATAGCTTCTCAAACAGGCCTCTTTTGTATGAAAAATCGTGGAATATCCCTAGACCGCGTTGATGTGTATATAATTAGTTTCATCTGTCACCAGTTTCACAGCTTATATTTGCTGTACCTATGTTACAATTAAAACTTTTAATAAACTAGGTTTGATAAAAATTCACTTAATGTTGTCCAATCCTTCCCACAACACTTTGTTAAATTCGGATTTCACGTTCCCGAGAAAAATCCAAAAAACGTTTGTAGGAAAAATTCAGTTTTCCCAAAATATTGTATGAAAAACGGCAATTTCATGGGTAAAGACCTATTATTTGGTTAATGATTAGTCTTTAGGTTCTTTACGAAACATAGTCTTTAATATTAAGTCTCCTTCTGTATGTAATACGGGCCGTAGATTTCAGGAAGTTTTTCTGGCACGTCCTTTCTGAATAGCCTACCGAGCTATTTGTCCTGTAAAATGTCCACTATTTCAAAAGCAATATCTGATGTTAGGTCTTGTATTAATTCCAGTGTTGATATGTTATCTGAAATAACAAAACATTTGTAGTTATGGTAGGTTTATACAATTTGTGGTAGGTTTTCCATATTAAGTAAAAAAAAGTGCGTCTCGCCATCAAACTGTTTAGGTTTGGCAAGTAATAAACCTAAGATAAATTGTTACTACTGGATTTACTTTTTTTACCCATTTAATTAAAAAAATATATTGTTAATTTTGTTTGACTATTCTACAGTTGTTGTTTTTTAGGGTTCCGTTCCGTACCCAAAGAGTAAAAACGTATTACTAAATTATTACTAAAACTCCGCTGTCCGTCCGTCCGTCTGTCATTAGGCTCTATCTCATGAACCGTGATGGTTAGACAGTTGCCTCTATAATAACTTAATAACAATTACTAAAAAACAAAATAAATAAATATTTAAGGGGAGCCCCCATACAACAAACGTGATGTTTTGCTCGTTTTCATACATAATGGTACGAAACCCTTCGTGCGCGAGTCCGATTTGCACTTGGCCGGTTTTTAATTAAACTTCATGATTATATTTTATACTAGCTTTCCGCCCGCGGCTCCGCCCGCGTGGCCTACAGGTTATATCGTGCCCAACTGTGGGATAAAATATAGCCTATGTCCTTTCCCAGGCTCTAATCTATCTCTGTTCCAAATTTCATCAAAATCGGTTCAGTAGTTTAGGCGTGAAAGACGTACAGACAGACAGACAGAGTTTCTTTCGCATTTATAATATTAGTATGGATTTTATTTCTAACCTCGTATTTTATTGTAGTCAAATACTGTTTGTTATGCATTAATAGAAAAATATCACTATACAAAGAAGGATGATGGGCACATTAGTATGGAACTTGGTACCATGATGATCATTTATAATTAATAAAATACCATGCCCCTTCGTGTGTCGAAGGGAGGCCCGTGCCGCTCGGTGGGGGACGTATATGGGCTGGTAAAAAAAAAGCCAAAATGAAGAACAATGTTACAGAAAAAATATAATAAATGATGAAAAATAAATAACTTTCAAGGCAGGATTACTCTAATTGGACAATGGATCAGGACTAGCGCTTCGGTTATTCTTATTCTACAGAAAATTACCTTTTTAACGATGTAAATGTATCATTTATTTTATTTGGTGCCGGTGCTAAGTTTCATACTAATACGGATACCAAAATGCCCATCATCCTTAAAAATTAATACCATAACACTTATTATGAATTAAATATTATTTTTTTAAATGAATTTTAAAGGTATTTAAACATGTCAAACTCTTTTTTTGCCAACGATACAAATAGCAAAATAATCAACATAATTAATTTATCGGGTGCAACTGCGTTCGTGGGCAAATGAGAAGGTTGCAACTGCAAACCGGTGCATATGCTACGGACCCGCCGGCTTAATGCATGGAAACGCTTGTGATAATATGCCACTTTGGTCACAATTTTTTTTTTCAGGGCTTGTGATATATTAAAATAAAACTAACCATGACACACACTGTCTATAGTCCGAATTTCGCTTAGATTACCACCAACACTAGAAACCGTTTCTTCGCCCAGTCCGATTTGATATTTCGGCTTTTGGCACTGTCAGCGCGTATACAATCTGGACCAGGAGCTTGCATACTTTTTTTGTCACCTGTCACTCGCTTGACAGGAGGGACAAGTAATTGTGTTATGGTATTAATTTTATAAAATTGGATGGAAGTGTCTAGTTTGCAGTTTTATATAAAATTCGGGTCCCGAGTCGCCATACATTTAACAGAGACATTTAAAAAAAATCACAAAAGTATTTGCTACGCGCCGCTGTTATATAACTGTCAATCAATTGAAAGCTGTCAAATTGATATTGACGTTTATGCACACAGTGCTATTCCATTTTTTGTCAGTAGTGTTAGCACGGTCACTCAGTTAAATAAAGATTTTTTACAGTTAAAAACTGATGACATCATCACGCTCGAGTTCATGAATTTGAGCGCATTTTAGTTTGACGCTGACGCTGACATTACCAACAGTGCTCATATACGCAGTTCGGCCGTACCCACTGTTTCAATCAAAATATTGTCAACTACATTGTCACGTCCGAATTCCCAAATATAAGTAGGCAGTCTCCCTACTTATGCAGGGTTTTAGGTATCTCTCTTTCAACCTCTCGGGTGGTTAATCAGTCCATGAAACTGAATAACTTTCCCAAGGAACATAGGTCAAAATACGAAAAAAAAATTTTTGATCTCCGATACAAAATGCGCTATATGCTGATGAAGTTGTTCAATTTCATGGACTGATTAACCAACCGAGAGGTTGAAAGAGAGATACCTAAAGCCCTGAGAGCGAAGAGAGATGAGAGAGAGAGAGAGAGAGATGGTGAGAGCGAATTGTGGGTTGACTGGCTGTGTTGGATGATTTTACCTTGCTATAACAATTAGACGACTAGTGGAGAAGTGATTGGCATCCAGACAAACCCTAAGGGTTTTTTGATGCTATTTATTTGATATGTATGTAACAACTTTTGAATAAGAAATGAAATAAATAAAATAAACTGTGACGAAAATTGGCATTAAAATCACTTAGTATCCAGCTTATCTCAACAGCGAATGTACTGGTGAGGGTATATGTAGATATGTACATATTCAGTCGACGCAATGCTTACGTGATGTTTTGCGAATGTTATTCTTTGTGCGAACGTACACATCTACCTATAACTTTTGTACTGAAAATAGTGTTTTTATTGTACTGGCAACAGGTTTTTGTTTAAATATATATTTTATTTATTTAACGTACACCAACCATAACACTGGTATGACAAAACTACTTAAGAAAATGGTATGTTATGTTTGGCGGGTGTTTTCCGCACTTAGCCTCTCAAATGGGCCATTGTGCGTGATATTGTTTGGGCTAGCTATTCCAGCCAGCCAATGGCACATACATTAATTTGTATGCAATAATTCGGTAAAAAACTGTTATATAGAAGGCAACGTCACTGCAGCAGAATACTGGTAATAAATACAATTTTAATTTAGTTATCACTCTCTTATTTTTAGATTCTAAACTCGGACTCCGATGATGAGACTGAGATGTACGCAGCGAAACTTCTAGAAGTAATAGTTTTGCAATGTTCTGGAAAGATCGACAACTGCCTACCTAGCTTCGTGGAGCTCGTGCTCAATAGACTCACAAGAAAAGTTAAAACTTCTGAGCTTAGAACTATGCTCCTTCAGGTTAGTACAATTTTCGTTAAATTTTCTTTTAGACGCGTTTTAAGACGGCGAAAACGGAGTTAAAAGTGACACATGCTAAGGTTTCCCTTGTTTTATCGATACTTAATACACTGGACAGCAAAAGTAACGGGTCATTTAGAAAAATCGCGATATTTCCCAAAGTTATTTATATAGATCCCTATAAATAATATGTTATAGGCAGATTTGTGGCGCTTATTATACAAAAAAGGTTGCATTTGAACAAGTTACAGTTGCAAAAAAAGAAATTCCGATTTTTGAAAAATATCAAAATTCAAATTTTTGTAATAGAGAATTTTCTCGCTTTTGTTTCAAACCGAGCTGTCATCATAAACAGTTTTTTTGGATTGTCACAGTATTTTGTGCATCAACCATGCACCAACATGTCGTTATCTACTGAAGAATGTACACGAATTATCACCATGGTACGGACGGCCGCAACTCAGGTTACCACACGCCTGCTCTCTGTGCTGTTGTGATAAGAGCGGTTTTGCAATGAAATTGGAATAACCTGATGCGCTGGCCTCTGTACAAGAAGGAAGGAGTCAGCGGAGTACTGCTAGAACAGTAGGCGTATCTTTATCCACGGTCCAAAGAGTACTCCAGCGATTTCAAGAGACTGGCATGAACATCAGGAGACCAGGGAATGGCAGGCCAAGGTGTAGAACTACACGAGAAGACCGATTCATCGCGAGCACTATGTTAAGAAATCGACATCTCGCGGCTGTTCAGGTCTGAAATAGCCTCCAAGAAATTCACCACAACAATGTAAGCTCTAACACGATCCGGCAGCGACTTCGGGAAGCTGATATAAAGCCTTATAGGCCAGCAAATGGCCCTAAATTGCTCAGAGAAAATCGAGTTGCCAGCTTGCGGTTAGCTCGAGAGCACGTCCGATGGACAGATGAAGATTGGTCCAGGGTTATGTTTTCCGATGAGTCAAGATTTTGTTTATTTGCACAAGATGGGAGACGAAGAGTATATCCCTAGATAACTAAACTACATTCACGGTTACATAATAACTAAACAATAGTCGAACGGACTACGCAATAAAAAAACACGATATTGTCGAAAATATTTATTAGAAATAGGAACTTGTTCCGTAGCACAAATTTAATGTTAAATAGGAACTTAATCATAATAAAATATTAACAAAAACCTTATTCTAAACATTTACTATACATATCAACATTGTGAGGGCCACAAATTGCATTTTTGCATTTCATGCACCGATGTTTTGTCATCTTTCGCGCCTTTGATGGACATAGATGATACATTTTGCGCATATTTGACGTAGAATGGATAGCGGCTTCTACGTCAGGTGTGATGCCTAGAATATCCTGTATCATAACTTTGATATCTCGTCGCAAAGTTACCGTCTGTAATCTCTGCTGCAGCCATGGCAAATCCTCCACTTCTCTCGCTTCTGCTCTTGGACCTGGTACAAAATGTATTAGGTTCCGTCTCAAAGTGCAAGTAGAAGCTGATCTAGGTGTAGTCGAGCATTTATATTTATTTTTCCCAAAGTAACCTCACTTGTAGATGGATGGATAACACGTAAATTATTGTTAGTAGAGTTATCATTACTTGCACAGTCTAAATTATCATCTGAAGGGTCATCAGAAGAGTAGGTATATGACTTGAGTTTGAGCTCTATTACTTGGGCGAAGGATATCTTCTTCAGATTCCATCTTACTTTTAGTATTAGGAGGATCGGAATCGCTGTCAGTTGTTCGATGTATTTCTTGCAACAAATTATCCTCTGTTTCCGGAGACGAGTTGTCCGATGGCTCTTCGTGTTCATCTTCCATATCCTCTTCGAGCCACTTGCGTATCTGCTCCTTTTGTCGTCTCAACTCCATCTAAAATTAGATTGAAAAAAAATTATCAATCAATACACACATTCCAAAAACTATTCATTGATAACCACGCTCATTGGCATGAAATCTCAAGTAAATGTTGTAAATAACAAAAATTTTCATGCTTATCTAAGTAAAACAATTTAAATAAACTTTGATTTTCAAAAATATCTGAAAGTAAAAACAAAACAACTAAAAAAATACAGTGACAGTAATTCACTTACCTTTGCATAAAAGTTACGTTATAACTAGACTTTCGTCGAGTGGACGACGGGATGGTCACAGGGCGCGTCCTGTTAAGCGTGTGACTGCAAATGCGTCACACGTGGTGTTATTTACAGTAATCAGGAAGGTACAAAAAGAGCGGAGGGCAGGGGGCGCGGGCAAGTGCCCGAACTGGACTTTGGCGGGGGGGTGCGTAGTCTTCTGGACGAATGTTTAGTTATCTAGGGTTAAAGGCGACTAAATGAACGTTATCGTCAAGCGTGTTTTGAGGAAAAGGTGCCATTCGGTAGAGGATCAATAATGGTTTGGGCTGGGATATCTTCAGAGGATCGTACGGAGTTAGTAATTATAGAAAACAGTTCTCTAATAGCTCCCAGATATGTAGAGGAGATTTTAAATGAGCATACTGGTCCTTTTTTGGTGAATATGGGTGCAAATTCCATTTTTATGGACGATAATGCGCGACCACATACAGCACATTTGGTCAACGCGTATATTCAAGACGTCGGTATTACCCGCATGGAGCGGCCAGCTCGCAGCCCAGACTTAAATCCCATAGAGCATTTATGGGACGAGCTCGGGAGATGCATTAAACAACGCTCTCCAGCTGCAGCTAACTTACGTGAGTTAAGAAGTGCGCTAGTAGAAGAATGGTCAAACATAGACCAAAACCGTATTAGGAATTTGATTTACAGCATGCCACATCGTCTAAATGAAGTGATATGGGCTTGTGGAGGAAATACAAGATATTATATTTACAGAAAAGCTTTCATTTTGCAGATTAACTGTATTGTATATTTTTGTTGTCAAAAGTTAGAAGTGTTTTTTTTTTGTTTTTTTTAGTACTTAAATAGAATTATACAGTTTACAAACGTGTTATGTATTTTCTTTTATGTATAAGTCAGTCATCTATAAGTACTACAGTTTCACTAGTTTGTATTGTGTAGTTAAGAAACTATCACACTTTTTATAAGCGACCTTTTGCGGCCCAGTGTATTACAAAAAGGAAAGATTTGATTGTTTGCATTGAATAGGCTCCGAAGCTACTGGATCGATTTGAAAAATTCTTTTACCATTAGAATGCTACATAACATATTATCCCTAAGTAACATAGCCTACATAATTTTCCCGAATTCCCACGGGAACGAAGTCCGGGGCGGAATGCTAGTTCGTTATAAAACCGTTCTTTCCATTGCAGGTTCTAATAGCGATTATGTACTACAACCCGCACCTGTTGTTCTGTATCCTCGAAAAAATCCAGCAGTCTGTGCCCAACGCATCTATCACGCAGCACTTCCTCAAGCAATGGATTCACGATACCGACTGTTTTACTGGGTGAGTGTGACAGGCATATTACAATATGTGGGGGGGGGGCTCTTTAGTGAGTTTTGATCTTTAGTGAGTTTTCGAGTCACCACCTGCCGATTTGTTCGTGTTTTCAACATTGACAGGGCAGGTGCCATACCTACCCATAGTCCTGGGCCCCGATTCTGTAACTTCAGTTGTGTGTGGAATGGTCGTAATTTTTTCGGTTCAGGTGGCGAAATTGAGAACTATCCTTTCATACATCTAACGGACCTAAGACCAATGTTTTCATTCCCCCAGCGTATTACAGAAGAAGACTCAAGTCTTGGTCTGTACTTAAGCATTGATTGTCTCTTTCTCTCACTACCAAAATGACAAAGACAACTGCTTCTACTTAAGGCGACTACAGCACCCGATAAAGGCAGCACACATAGGAATAGTGCCATCTCCGTCTTTCAACAGGCCTGGGCCGGCAGTGCGAACAGTGTCGACTTCGTGTTTACGGACTATGAAAGCGTGCGTGCGTAAAACATGTTCGAAAGTTAGAAAAATGAGATTTATGGAAAGGTAACAGCTTAAATCGAAAAATGCGTTAACTACTTATCGAAAGTGTTCAATCACGAACATTTTGATAGCAAATTCAAGTTCCTGTGTGTATTTTACTATCGTTTTTACAGCTTAAAAGATAAACAATATTGGTATTTAGAGGTGACTTTGTGAGCTTTTTCTATCGAACCAAAAGTGCTGAATCATGTTTTCAGCAAACTACTTATCTAGTTTATGTCCTGAATATACCGTAGTATTTTTTTTTTCGATTTCCTGCAGTGCGTCATGCTTATCTACGCATCATAAAATCGTAATTTAGGTGCTGTAGTCGCCTTAAGTATAAATCATAGTGAGTCGCGTCCTGTAATACGAACCTAAGAACAATGTTTTCATTCCTCCAGTCTACACGACAGAAAGCTATGCGTGTTGGGAATCTGCTCGCTTCTCGACATGGGTCCGCAACGGCCGAGCATAGACGAGGTAGCTCCGAAGCTAATCCCGGCCTGTCTGGTGCTATTCGATGGCCTCAAGCGCGCTTACGAAGCCCGCGCAGAGGGTGACGACGACTCCCTCTCCGAAGAAGACGAGGAAGAAGATGACGAAGGTTCGTTGTATCATCTGCGTACGTATCGGTTTCTGCTTTTTACTAACACTTCTTTTAACAGGTAGGTTTTACAAGACATAAGGGGTCGTTCAAGTAATACGTAAGCAGATTTATTACAATTATTGACATCCCCCTTGTGAACAAAAGTAAGCAAAGCTCTTACCCCCCGCCCCCCCTCATGCCTTACATGTCCCCCAAAATACGTTTCGTTTTCAAGCATAAACAATGTGTGGATCGCTATTTGTGTAAAAAAATTAATAACTATTGCTGAAGTAATCACCATCTAGACCTCCACCCCCTATGTCATCAAAAATAAGCAAAGCAAAGACTGCCCCGCCCCCCTATACTTGAACGCCCCCTAATCATAAGAAACCAAGAGGTTTATCTATCATCCCATGAGCATGTTACCAATTAGTATATCTGGAGGCAAAATAACAAGTCTAAAGAAAATTTTGGTCTACATAGTACGGTGGGGCTAGCATTCACATGGTCATAATTTTCTCTTGTAGAGATCATCATGTTCTGTACTGACGCTTCACGTTAGAACGAAACGTCGGATCGAGATACATATGACAAAATTGTCACGTATGTATGCTAGCATCGCAGAATAAAATACAATTGACAGTGTGAATCATATGTGACTGTGAAAATGGAAAGGTACAACTTTCGTGATAGTCGTTGAGGTTCACAATTAGTGTGATCTCTTATTGACTACCACGAAAATTGTACCTTTTCAACCGACTTCAAAAAAGGAGGAGGTTCTCAATTCGACTGTATGTTTTTTTTTTTTTTTGTATATTTGTTACGCGATTACTCCGGCAACTGTTGTCCGATTTTCAAAATTCTTTATTTGTTCGAAAGAGTATACTCCTGAAGAGGTCCCATATAAATTTTATCGAAAATGATTCAGCGCTTTTAAAAAAAATCAACAAAAACAAAATATACTACAAACTAGAACATCATCTAAATAAAGGAATGACATTTCTGTTTGTAGTTATTTGCTAATAGGCATTGTAGTCCGCAAAAAACTACATATCTACTTTGTGCGAACTGTTGTTGGGATTGAAGTCGGTGACTCATACGTTTTTAACGTGGAAAATTATACTAAACACCGTCACACATTTTGTATGCAAATTAAAATTATTTTCTCACAATTTTACCCACTAAAATTCATGTTTGTAAAGGTAACAATAAAAACAAAATACAAGACGATTTAAAAATAATAACATAAATCAGTTTAAAAGGTTATACTGTCATGAATTAGTGACTTATGATTATGAACCATGCGAGAGGTAATTATTGGTAACATGATCACGCAAAAAGCATGCTCCCCGTAAAGCATGTGCGCACACATAAATTGCCTACAGGTGCACAAAGCCACTAATTACTATAACACTGTAAATAAACAGCTATGTATTGCTTGTTTTGTAAAGGGATAGCTTAAAAAAAACTGAAACTTTATTGTTTTTTTTTCGGACCAACATTTAAAAAAATCCATATTATCATCACTACCGAAGACAGTGATATTATCATCACTGACTTCGGTAGGAGGTAAATGAATCTAATAATTTATATCGGATTACAATTTTGATATTACAGAAAGGGATTTATTTGCCTGTGATCAAATGGAAGAACTATAAAGTATAGGTCCAAAATATTACAAAATTTGATTAAATTAATAAAATAATTTTAAATCGAGTAAATAAAACCTCAGTTTTTTTTAATTTGTTAGTCACTTGATCTTAAATACAGTCACAAGGATTTTGTTGATATATCAGTGAGTGAGTCACCTTGTACATCATGCGATACAGATTAACGAAATGTCATATCACTTGCCACCAAACTGAGCATTAGACAATGGTGTCTAACTGCCGTACTCAGAGACGTCAATTAAAGTTAAGAAGTAATTAAATGTCATGATGTACTTGTTTATATCAACAAGAGTGAAAGAGACAATATCAGAGTTTAACAGTACTTAACTTTAATTGACGTCTCTGAGTACGGCAGTTATTATCACGCAATTATATTAAGATAACAAAGTGCTTTTAATGTTGCAATTGCAATAGCAAATTTTGTGTAACTTTTAGTAATTTATTATTTATTTTGTTTATTATTTTCACAAACATTAGCATGCGTTTTTGGTTGTGACTAAGACCATGTTTGCATACTTGCATCAAATTCTGCAATTGATCTAAAAAACTGCAACGGTAGCGGCGGTTATTTACGACGTGACATCGAGTTTTTTAAAGGCTCGGAACAACGTGGTTTAGCCATTAATTCCCTACATAACCATGGTATCGCGAACCTTTAAAAATAATATGTCGACAAGCTTAATTTTACACACTTCGCGCAGAAGAGCGGCTGCAGCTTATTATTTTGAAAGGCTGGATGATGGACCTAGTATAACAAGGACCAATAACTATGAAAAATTCGTTTCAGTTGGATTTAGGAAAATTAACTGTATTCGAAACAAAGTATGTTTTCCATTGCTCCTTGTACAGAGGCATATTCGAGCCGAGAGAGATAGTAATAAGGGAGGCCGTTTGTGTCGTTCATTCATCAGGCCAGTAAAAAAATGGCGTTGATTGAAAATGTTGGCTCGATAATGTTAGTTGAAACACTTCTATTTTAATGGTACTTTATAAATTTAAATCAACATACTTCAGGGAAGGTTTAAAATCGAAGGGTAAAAACCAGCGAAGGTTTAATTACACCGTTATACATACAGGTTGAAAAAGAATCTCCTAGCTTTATTGAAAATCCTGAACCAGTATCACTTACTGAACGCTTTTTATTTTTTTTGTTTTTTATTTTTGGGGGGGTGGGGATTTTTTTTTCCGTAGGCACTACTCGGGCGCACTCCCCGAGCGCACCACTCGGGTGCACCCCCCGAGCGCTACCCGCCTATTCCCATTGAAAAAATACAAAACAAAATTTTTTTTTCATAACACTCAAAGAGAGTGATACTGGATAAGGATTTTAAATATAGCTAGGAGGTTCTTTTTCACCCAGTATATGCCCTAAATTACAAAAATATTAATTGTTTCAAGCCTATTTTTTTAAATTTAATTTCCTTCTGGTATCTTTTCAAAGTGTCATCATAGTGTCATGGCGATATGTCACCTTCCACACACACGCACAGTCTATTACATATGTCTCTCTGCTCGTTTTTCAACTCAATAACACAGTCCTGCTACAGTAATATTTAGGTCCATGGGCTGGCTAAACACCGTTGTTGGCAAATATCTTGATACGCTTGCAATGCAACCTTATGTGAGACATAAATCCAGTTAAATCTTTAACTTTGTACTAATACGTTCCCACAGAAGTGCTGTCAAGCGACGAAGATGACATAGAAGATATGAACAACGAATATTTAGAAAACCTAGCACGAATGGCGGTGAAAAATAGCAACGCGCAGGGAGTCGCAATGAACGCGACAATCCATGACTACGATGATACGGATGATGTAAGTACATGAAGGCCTCTAACAATATACAATGTGAACATCGCTAGTTTATAATCTACCAGGTTTCCGCTCGTGGCTTCGCCCGCGTGGAATTTGGTTGTATCGCTCTCCCGAAGGAACTTTCAAAATTTCGGTACTAACTGTAGTTTAAGCGTAAAAACGGAAAAAAAAACTAGAGTTATTTTCTCTTTTGTATTTTTTTTACCAGCCCACATACGTACCCACCCAGGGGGACGGGCCTCCCTTTGAAACAGAGGATTTAGGCCATATTCAACCACGCTGGCATTGGTTGGTGGACCGCTCGTCTTTCGAAAATGAATTTTCTTGGACGGGCGGGTTTCATCACGATGTTTTCCTTCACCGTTGAGCAAGTGATTATTAGAAATCCGTACAAAAATCCGAAAAGACGAATTTAGTGGTACAGGCCCGCACCAGGATTTGAACCCGCAACCTTCCTTTTGTATTATTCGGATAGAAATTATGTGTTCAAATAGCAAAAGTTTAAGGTGATTGTAAGTATGGATATAGTGGGATTTGTTGAAAGAGGATTTAATCGGGATTCGTAACTATGGCTGGCTGTATGGAAGTTGACGTGTGTTTAAAGTGTAACAGACAGAATAAGAGAAGATCATGTTTGTGTGTCACTCGGTGAAAATGAAATAAAAATGTAACATGATTTTGTAACAATCAATACAAAATAAATACTCAAGTTTCACAACAAATATCTGCTTATATTTAATTATAATAAGTGTTAATCACAGGTTATGGGCGTTTAGTGCGAATTGTTCCGCTGTAGCCAAGTGAAACGAGAGGAGTAGGAAATGTCAAACGAAAGTCCAAGTGGAAGTGGATCAGGACTGGCTTCTGTAGAAAAATTAGAAGGGTCCAGTAACTACCAAGGTTGGAAGTTTGATATAAAATGCGCGTTGATGCACGACGATTTGTGGAAATACGTCGAAGAAACGCCGGTCGATTCTGACAAAACAGGACTTAGAGGAGACCAAAAGGCATTCAGCAGGATTTGCCTGTCGGTGAAAAAGGACTGTAAGGTACATGTCAGATCATGCAAAACTGCAAAGGAGGCATGGAGTGCTCTCCAAACAGCCTTCGAAGACAAAGGCTTGAACAACCGATGTCGACTATTGACTAAGCTAGTAAGTCTGAAACTGAGTCAATTCAACAGTATGGGAGCATACGTAAATGAGATTCTGAGTGTAGCTCAACAACTAGGAGATCTTGGCAAGACGATAGATGATGAGCTCCTAGCTGCAATGATGTTGGCAGGACTACCTGAAGAATATGCACCAATGAGACTAGCTTTAGAAAATACTAATATTACCTTAACTACCGATTACATTAAAACAAAATTTTGAATACATTTGTCTTCTGAAACGCTCTTTATATGGCTTAAAGCAAGCACCACGTTCTTGGAATCAAAGACTGCATGGAGAGTTGACTAATCTCAACTTTAAACAGTCATTAAATGAACCTTGTGTCTATACAAGAGTGAATGGTGGACAAATGACTATCCTTGCTGTATATGTTGATGACATCTTAATTTTCTATAACGATTTAGAAGAAGTGAAGAAGGTGAAAGAGGGATTAATGTCAAAATTCGAAATGAAAGATCTTGGAGAGGCCGAATTAGTATTGGGTATGAGAATAACTCAAAAGGACGGATATATCAAGATTGATCAGACAGATTATACAAAGAAATTACTAAAGAATTTTGATATGGAAAATTGCAAACCAGCTTCAACTCCAATGGAACCTGGTCTAAGACTGAAGAAACCGGAAGGTGATTTCAAACCTAATGAGAAGATTCCCTATAGAGAGTTGATAGGTTCACTCATGTATCTGGCAGTCTGCACGAGACCAGACATTGCTCAAGCAGTGACATTTTTAAGTCAATTCAATAACTACTATGAAGAGATGCACTGGAATTCAGCAAAAAGGGTGCTACGATACCTGAAAAAGACTATACATTTGGGCATAAAGTATGTCAAAGGAAAAACATGTAGTATTGAAGGATTTGCTGATGCTGATCATGGTGGAAACATAGTTGATAGAAAATCCTTTTCCGGATATGTATTCAAAATGAGTGGAGCAGCTATTTCTTGGCAGGGTACTAAACAGAAAACAGTGGCTCTGTCAACAGCTGAGGCAGAATATGTCAGCCTTTCTGAAGCTACAAAAGAGGCTGTTTACCTAAAGAGATTTCTGAAGGAAATAACAGGTATGCAGTACACTAAGTTGTGGATACACACTGATAGCCAATCAGCGATGGCTATTGCACAAAATCCAGTTCATCACAACCAGACAAAACACATTGATGTGAGATATCATTTTGTTCGAGACACATTGGTTAGTGACCCGGAGATAGAACTCAGATATTTGGAGACAAATAAGATGACAGCAGACATTATGACAAAAGGTCTGTTGAAGTGCAAATTTGAGTTTTGTGTTAGAGAGATGGGAGTGCTATAGTGCACCTGCAGAGGAGATGTGTGCACCAGTGAAGATGTGATGTGGGATGAGATGAGAGGGTCTGGTCGATAAGTGAGGATGAGAGCGCGACGAATGCGATTAGGGAGGAGTGTTGAAAGAGGATTTAATCGGGATTCGTAACTATGGCTGGCTGTATGGAAGTTGACGTGTGTTTAAAGTGTAACAGACAGAATAAGAGAAGATCATGTTTGTGTGTCACTCGGTGAAAATGAAATAAAAATGTAACATGATTTTGTAACAATCAATACAAAATAAATACTCAAGTTTCACAACAAATATCTGCTTATATTTAATTATAATAAGTGTTAATCACAGGATTGTAAATTATTAAAATGTGTATCGACCATTTACAATTCAACGCATCATCGGTCTTCAAAGTCCACAGAAAATCAGACTAAATATTTATTTTCCAGGACGAAGACCCCGATTACGAAGCGGATGAAACAGCCATTGAATGCTATACAACGCCCCTCGACGATAAAAATTGCACTGTCGATGAATACGTCCGATTCAAGAATACACTCACTGGTGAGTATTCGTACACGCACGCACGCATATACAAGATGTTTCAAAAAAAAAACAAAAAAAAGATAATTCAAAATTAATTAAAATTTAGCTTATTGTGCAGCTATATTACAAATATGACAAGTACGTCATATCAATTATATGAAACTTTCATTTTGAAAGATGTCAAACCGTGCAACTGATTACTAGAGTTGCGACTTTCAGTTTTGGAATTTCGTTTTTTTTTTTTTTTTTTTAAACACCTTGTATAAGCTCGCACATAAGAATATAGACGCACACATGGACATACGTCCGATTCAAGAATACACAAACTGGTGAGTATTCGTACACGCACGCACGCATGTACAAGCTCGCACACAAGCATATAGACGCACACATGGACATGTACCGTCAAGAGCACGTCACGCTTGACCAGGGTTCGAATTTATCAAGATAATTTGCTTCTTGATAATTATCGGATAATTATCTGATAATTATCGGATAGTTATCGGATAATTATCACCAGTGTAAAAAATTCATTTGTTATATTGGTTTATAACAAATAGTAACAAACCATTATTAAAAACAAATAAATGTTTATTTTTTTATTTAATATCGAACACAAATCAAGTAATCGACATGAATCAAAGGTATATTAACTTAAAATTATTTTTCGTCAGATTAGACATCCTTCTAATATCTTAATTTTATACTAATATTATTAGCATCCGAACGAAGTCCCGGGTAGGGTAGAAAGCTAGTCGTTAATAAATTAACTTAGATTGACCAAAGAAGCCAAAGGAATATCTTCATCTGATGATGATTCTATTTCCATTGGCTCTGTTGCTTGTTATTATTAATCGATAATTATCCATCTGTTACTATCACGATAATTATCATGATAATTATCCGTGATGATTATCCTTTCGAACCCTGCGCTTGACACTACTAGTTTATGCTGAGCTCTTATTAATACCGCGCGCCATACAATGCAGGGCCGGTCCAAAGTCAAAGTGTCTAGCTTGAGGTGCTCTTGACTGTACATTACATTACATTCGCCCGGACACCCACAAACACGCAAACAAAACGCACGTACGTATTTTTAACGCACACGCACGCGCGTTATAAATAAAGCGCGAGATTGCGTTAAGTATGGTGATTGTCACTGAACCGTTGAAGGTTTTGCGAGGAGGCTATTGCACATCAATGGAATCGTTTTTATTAGTCATTTCACCTATCTTGCTTCACATTGATTTGTTTCAAAGATATTAAACTATTTGAAAATTGTAAATGCGCGACTAAATGTTGCTGGTTTCTTGCGAAGTGTTCTATATTGGGCACCTTTGCGTCGTATAGTTGCATTCGTTAACGACATAAAACTGTGATATACGGCTGTTGATGATTTAAGGAGCTCACTTTTTATCTATTTTACGAAGGAGAGCCATCTTGACTTTGAATCCCGACAAAAAACAGGGGTGTTATAAGTTTAACGTGTGTATCTGTCTATTCCAAAACGAATGGACCGACATTGATGCAATTTTACGTTTGAAAGTTGACGTAATCGAGATGGTTCTTAGTTATATTTGGTCAAAATTGGTTTAGCCGTTTAAGAGTTAAAACCGGTTACTATATTAGTGTAGATGAATCCTTCCACGCTGGACTGGGAGTGAAAGAAAAACTTAGAATGTGCCAGCTGCCTACTCTTCCCAGGCATACTGTGAAAATCAGTAAGTGGGACGTGAGGGTCTTGCTGTATCACACACAACATGTTCCATCTAATAGCACTTTTTTTTACAGTTACTGATATTATAGGGTGGGGAAGGTTCAGCAGGAAAACTTTCATTAACATTCATTGACCTACAATAAACAACTAGAGTTCCAATCGCGCTCAAAGTGTCCGCGACAAATGAATGCTCGTCACGGCGATTGGGCATTCTTTTTGATAGGTTTTCTCTCTCTTTCATTCCTTTGTTCAGTTCTTTTATCCTGCTCACTCATCCGTCAGTTCGTTCGAAAGCTCGGACAGTTTTTGGTTGACGTTTCTTTGAGATTGGGTGTCTAGGTTTTATTGTTTATCAATAATATACTTAATTGGTTTAACTAAAAAAATCGTTTCTCAATACAGCCATGTCGGCGACCGAGCCAGCCTTGTACCACGCACTAACGAGTGCGCTCAACGAAGAGCAACAGAAGCAACTGAACGCAGTGTTCGTATTAGCGGACCAGCGCAAGGCGCAGCAAGATAGCAAGCGCATCGAACAGAGCGGCGGTACGTATCCCAAACAATTTTTAGGGTTCCGTATCCGAAGGGTAAAAACGGGACCCTATTACTAAGACTCCGCTGTCCGTTTGTCACCAAACTGTATCTCATGAACCGTGATAGTTGAAATGTTCACAGATTATGTATTTCTGTTGCCGCTATAACAACCAAAAACTAAAAAACAGAATAAAATAAATATTTAAGGGGGCTCCAATACAATAAACGTGATTTTTTTATAGATAATGGTACGGAACCCTTCGTGCGCGAGTCCGGTTCGCACTTGGCTGGTTTTTATTAATACAAGCTTTTATTTACTTTCACCTATTCCGGTCTCTGTAAAAATATCTTGCAAGTTTTTGACCCACTTTCTGGTTTCTGATTGGGCGAACTTCGTAACGCGTTCGATTTAATTCTTCGCAGTTTTTCCATATTTTCTCACCTTTTAAACCTTCCCTGAACTTTCACTTATACATATTTCAAGACAAATATTAGCTAAATCGGTCCAGCCATTCTCGAGTTTTAGCGAGACAAATGAACAGCAATTCATTTTGATAGTATTTTATAGATAAGAAATTTATTTATTTATTCGCAACAAATAACAGAAAACAATCCTTATATGCTAGTGGTACATGGTATAGGTTTTTAACTAGATTGAGTTCCAACAGGATGTGTTTACAGCACGGATACATTTTTGTGGAACAGCAAGAAAGTCTTAAACACTACAAATGAAATTAAAATAAAAAGTAAACAGTTATGATGTGGGTTGGTGACAATAATAAATTTAAAGTAAGGTTTAACCTAAATTTTTTACGACATTAGCTTTATTCATCAAGGACTCCATTAAAGTGTATGGCGTTTAATTGTATTTTTTTTTTGTTAAATTCCAGGATATTCCTTCACAGTACCAGCGCAAGTCCCGACCAAGTTCAAATTCGGCTCGTAATCCCGCGACCTGGCTAATCAACTGTTGTCTCATTGCATTACATCAGATGTCTAGCCATCTAAGCACATTGGACGGCTCACAATTTTCACATTGTTATCTATACTTAAATTAAATGAGCTTAATTAAATCGGTTGCAAATCCATGTTTGAAAAATTAAATTTCATAAATCAATCAACACGGGTTTCTTAGGCCCGTCTTATAGAAGGAGACTATTTCTCTTGTCTCTTTCTCTCGCTATCAAAATGATAGTGAGAGAAAGACGACTGCTACTTAAGTATAGAAAGACGTCGAAAGACGACTGCTACCTAAGTATAGATCAGAGGCTTTCTGTAATACGGACCTTCTCTGTTAAGTAGTGTTTTGGTTTTTGTTGTTTTTACCTTGTAAGTCTTATCATTCACACAATACAGAATTATTTGTCGCATTGTAATTTTTCCGTTTTGTTATTTTTATAGCAAAATGGTATTTTAAATGAAACACGTTGTCTGGATACTTTTACGTCTGCCTTGAGTTCTTTATATTTTAAAAGCTATTCGTTATAAGGCCCTTATTTTACAAACCATTTACATCACACGTCTATAACACCCCCTTTTCCACACTGCTTTTCATTGTTTTTAATTCATTTGGCCAGAATGATTTGTTTTTAGACAATCTACATGATCAGGGTGTCCATTTCCTGAAAAGTCAGGGGAAAAAGGGGGAAAGAAATGATATTTTTGAAAATAAGTTGTAATAGTACATTGCTACAAGTGTGCTCGCCTTCGGCTCGGGCTCTAAACTCGCCTCTAATGTAATATCCAATGCGCACGCGTGTCATACGACGTTTTTCAACACATTTGCGAGGAAAGAAAGAAATAAAAACTTTGATATTGACGGCAACAAACTTTCACTTGCATGTTGCGCCTTGAAAAGTAGGTATTTCTGGTGGTGTACCCACGTAGGTTTCCTGTTCTGCACTTGAAGAAGACATTTTTTGCGTTGTATTTCTGTCAAAAATAACAATCTGATGAATACAAATGCCGTTTGTGAAAACCAAGTGAAAACATCTGAAAGGAGACGATTATTTTTTTTCTTTTTTCGCTCGCAAAGTGAGATTCACATTGACAAGTATGCCATACAGCCAAGTATGCCATAAATACTTAACTAAATATTTTCACGTTTTAACATAAATACATGATAATTTTCTATTAAATTTAAATGATTTAGTGGAATTATATTTATATTTACAAATAGTTTAATATTTACACTCAATTTTAAATAATATAACATAAGATCTTTGCTGAAATTAGAAAAAAAAACCATTACGTACTTGTGCTTTATTTTTATTATTCACGGGCTGGGTAATACATATCATTATGAACCTTAAAACAATGACATAATACCCACTTTATGAGCAAATGTGTTGAAAAAGAGAATTATTTGATCATCACGAGCGAGCTTAGCTTGTTCCAATTGTTTCATTTCAGGCTAAACACAGGTGTCAAAGCATGTAATTTGCTTTTCGAAAGTATTTTTTTAATTTAAAGTATCGTCTTACCAGTGATATATAGCTTCAGTTGAGGCTTTATCGCCCAGCGAAATTTATCTGAATAATTTCTGGCATTTAGCATGGAGGAGACACCCTGTCGGCATTGCAGCTATTGTTGTAGTTGGTTAAAATATTTTATTAGTATTTTAACACCAAATCTTGTTTGCTTTTTTACGTTATATTTCTGTATATTGTGTTGTTCCTGATAAACGTGCAATGTCACGACAAAGTGTATTAATGTTGCTATATTTTTATATTGATTTGTTTTTTATTAACACGAAACCTATTGTCGTACCTCTATACTTTATGTAATGCTAATTGATAAAGCGGAGGGGTAGCGCATCGGCACCTCTGCGCCGAGTAGGTTTGGTACAGAATCATTTTTTTTTAGACTGCAAAAAAATTACTGATTTGTAAAATATTTGTTGCACAAATTTCATTTTGTTTAAAGGAGTTCTATGTTCAAGAGTTTTCTGTTAAATAAAATGCTATCGTTTAGTTTGTTACTATTATAGCCTAAAGTGAGCTTGTCCAGTGTGCTTTGGTTATTTGATTATAATTATTAATTACGCTAGATGTTGTTTTCCTAAATTTAAGTGTCTTGGTCGTTTTGCAACATATAATAGTATGTTAAAACATACATTTACATATACTACACAAACTGTTAAATGTAAATCAACTGATTAATTGTGACCGTATGGGGGAGATTCCATCTATCTATTATTTCGTCTCTTGTTTAGGTGGCAGATCATTAATAATCATTAATCACTAGATGTTTCTCTTTTATAATGATAATTAACGAAATAAAATTGGTGCAACCTCTTCCAGTCTTAGTAAATACGTCCCTTCGGCCATTTATAGAACCAGAGTTTCGGAACTGGTTCCGTACGAGGTATTTAATTAACTTGTATGGAACTGCTTCCGATCCAGTCTTTAAATAAATAATGAATTACGTTAATACTCCAGAAGTATTTATTGATGAATATCGCTTTTGGAAATTGTGAGGAGATTAAAGAACATCATAGGTACTGTGATAAAAAACTGGGTTTTAATGAGTCAATTCAAATTAATTTTGATAAAATTAGCCGTCTGCATTTACCGTTAGAATGTATATAGTTACCTACAAAACAATGATGTTCCGTAGTCAAAACTGCAGTTTTTTTAAACACATAGACAAACAGATTCGGCTGTTGGGGTTACTGCTCCAAAGAGGTTGTACTTGTAAATGTGTTTTTCCCTTAAGGGAATGTGATCTCGCATTATAATAGACCGAAGTGCTTTAAATATTTTTATAAATATATGTCAACCATTTTTACTAGCCTACAAAATTTCAAAATATTGCAAGACATTTGGGTATTTCTGCTATAACAAATGAAGTTTTGATTATGACTACGGAACTCTTGTTTATTAGCTATGAGATCATTTTTACTTAAATTTTCTCACAATTTTATTGACTTTTTGTTGATTTATGAATGAGTAAAGTAGAACGTTAAATATTTATTTGGTTACTGGTGCAGAAAAAACAATATGGTTTGGATATACATACATACAAATAAATAACGTAGTGCACACATGATTGCTTAAGTTTGCGATATTTCCGTGACTTATGATTTTGAACGACATCGGTTCCATTTTTTAATTAACAGATTGTATAAATCGTACCGATTGTTACGCGGAGCTCTCCTGTGGCACCAGTATTTATTAAAATGAATTTGCTTAAGGAAAATAGTAAATGACTTTGATTCGTTCAATTTATACACCAGAAATTGATTGTTTCGCTATTTACTCGTTTAATTCCAGACTATTTAGCGGGCACAGAATCAGGTATAAAATTATATTTTTATTTTTGTATGCATTTTATAATAGTCTTTTTTCCTTAATTACAACAGTTACTTCGCTTTTGTATAGCCGTAATTGTTTACCATTATTTAAAGATCTGTTGTTGCTATTAGCATCTTTACTTTTTAATGAAAAAGAGTTACACCTTGTGGATCGTTGTTGTGCAGGAATTATCTGCTTTTATTGCTACTCAACACCATGCTTAATTTATTTTCCAAAAAATTAGATATTGCTTATTCAATCAGAATATTCATAATTTAAATCAATGTAAATCATTAGCCTTCAAGCCATGATATGATAAATGTGAGATCATACTAAATTGTTGTAACTAAACAACTAAATTGTTGAGTAGCAATTTTATTTGATTATTGCATTAAATGTTATCGATGTTACTATGACACTGATATACTTATATTTAATAAAAAGTGATGCATTATTCATATACCTATCTAGTTGTAAATTAATACGAGAAAGGCGCACACGAGTCGCTATTGTACACCTGGACAGCGCATTTTTTGTATTATTATTCTATATTACAGCTTGGAAATAAACTGTATTTTCAAAATCGGTTATTTTATTTATAACTGACTTTTAATTGACAATTAAATTTAACCAGGATGTTATAAAATCTGCCCATACTATTCTAGCTGTGGCGGCGCTGCTGAAATGAGGCTATGGCAATTTTTCTCACGGACTGAAAAATTTATGACTTAAGATACAATAATCCACTGCAGTATTACACCACCATGGTTAAACAAAGACATTTTAATTTTCGGCATACCAAAAATTTTTTTTTGTGTGCAAACGGCAGCACATCGGGCTACACATGTTGACTTTGATGTCGTGCTTATCTCGCTCAAACGATGCTGCGAGGTAAAAGCGATTCACCAGCAAGCACATAACCAGGCCAAAGGGCTCTAGGGCTTTTATTGTCGTACGTGGTTGCCCCCGCGTGCGGGCCAGGCAGAATTATTCAAATTCTCGACTATTTATTTATAAACACTTGGCATCTAGTGCTAGTGGTATGTGCAGAGGCCAGCGCATCAGGTTACCCCATTTTCATTGCAAAACCGCTCTTATCGCAACAAC
The DNA here is from genome assembly GCA_949987775.1 of Aproaerema taeniolella. Classification (NCBI taxonomy): domain Eukaryota; kingdom Metazoa; phylum Arthropoda; class Insecta; order Lepidoptera; family Gelechiidae; genus Aproaerema; species Aproaerema taeniolella. Next base: position 33,267,964 of record OX465242.1, on the reverse strand, counting down.
ATAGAGTGCACGCTTGTGGTAACCTGACGTGCGACCCTCTGTACCACCCCGAAATTTAGTAAAAAGCTGCCAAGCATGAATATCGGAACAATTGATCTTTAGGCCATAAGAATCAATTTGACCCGTAGCACAGGAAAAAAAAAATTAATTTAAAAAATAAAAAACCCGACTGCGTGATAAAAACTGAAAAGAAAAAACAAGTAAGTTCAGTAGTCGAGACTTATGTTTTTTTAATATTATTGAATAACAAAGATTTTAACAGTCGGGACCCATTATTAGGACGCAGGATTTTTGATGAGTCCCGACTGTTAAAATCTTTTATGTTATTCAATAACAAAAGTCTCGACTACTGAACTTACTTGTTTTTTCTTTTCAGTTTTTATTACGCAGTAATAAATTGGAACACGCGCGAATATACGGATTTTATTAAGAAAACAAAAGAAAATGTGCAAGGAGGTTGCATACTCTCGCTATAAAAACGTACTAAAACTTGGCTGTATGTAATAATAACTGGCTGTATGGAATATGGCTCGGTTAAAAATTTTAAATTTAGATTAAGGAATTCAGCCAATTTTCTGTGCAATTTTCATGCAATTAAAAGTTTTTGTCTCAAAATCATTAAATGAGTTCGACATCCAGTGATGAAAGTGAACCTCTCGTTCCAAAGTCATTTCGCGTTAAAGCAGCAGCTATTGTTGATAATTTACTATCACAGAGTAATTATTTTCTTTTTCTCGTAGTCAATGGTAAAAAGTAAGTAGAGTACCTAGCACGTGAAAAAAAAATTCATCTCGGCTCTTGTATCCCTCGATCCGCTCAGGATTCTAATCTAGAATCCTTCGCTCCTCTCGGGATACAACTCAATGCCTCGAAAAGAATTCACATTTTTTTCACTTGTTGGGTGAAAAAAAACTCATTAAGTACTATTCTCATTAGTTGTATATATCTCACTTGCATAAAAAATTAACAATTTCCGCATTAAAAGCCTATATTTAAGTGAAAATAGTTACTAACAAACTTTAAACCGTTATAGAGCCTAAACCGTAATTCTGATTAAAAAACGATATGAGAAACCTATAAATGATTTTAAATACCTATTCAACGATACCTCACTTGACATAGTTCGTCGACTTTCATTTTTTCTTTTTCACATTATGACGTCCAAAATCGGCCATTTTAATTTTTCAATTTTTTTTATACTTTCTATGACACTCGCGCCGTCATGACAAATCCAACGACGAGGGGACGTATCATTCATCAAAATCGGCCCACGCCACGCGTTTGGTCTAAATAGTGCCACAAAGGTACAAACATACACATACATATGCTGATAAACACATTACCATCCTTTGCGTTGCGCAGTCGGGTAAAAAGGAGAGGAGTTATGGTTATGACGTCATCTTTTTTTGTACGGGAAAAAAATTGTAACTATCGTGTGTGGTATCTAATGAAAGAAGAGCCTACTAAGCCCATTCTAAAAATATGTTACATCATATATTTCAGTCTTTTGTTTTAAATTAAAATCATTTTCAAAACATACCTCCAGATATGAATCATTATTTGTAAAATATACCTAAAATTATATGTATTAGCCTCATATCCAACCCCAAGAAAGCAATTTTTAAAATATTTACATTTAGTATTTTATTTTTTAATATTACAAAATGTGATAAATCACAATTAATTCAAACATGTATAAAAAGTTCAATTTTAGACAGGATGATAAATACTAATGCGAGAGAAGAGTTTTCAATCATATTTATATTATTTATTTTTATTTAAAAAATAATCTATCACGTACCGCTAGCACTAATCTCGCTGGTAATATATATGTAACATGACATTCTGCTGTTTTTAAAACCAGGTCTTGCCCGTGGTCCACCTATTTAGTCCACCTGGTGGACCATAGGTAATTATTTTTACCCATCGTCCACCTGCTACTACAAGCAAATTATTATTATTAAAATGTGTTGCCCATGGTCCACCCTTTTCATTGGATTGGGAGGAGACACTGGTTCTTTTTAAAAACATATAAACGTAGGGGTCAAACGTCGAAAATCGCATGTTTTCCGTTGATTTTCATCACCGTTTTTTAAGAACTTTGTAAGCCTGTATTTTTTTTCTATTGCTTCGGTGAAAATTTGGAAAATCAAGGTAACCATAGATTATTCAAGGGTATTTTAAGAAAGAAAGAAATATATAAAATTAGACTTTATTTTTATGAATTTTTAACTTAAATATGTTTTTTGTGCCTCTTACTCTAACTAGAACTTAAACTAGAACTTTTAAAACTTAAAAGAAAAGAAAAACGCCCATTCTATCTACCGTAATTTTTCTAAAGCGAAATTCACTGAAATTTCGCCATTTAGTAATTGTAATTGAATACGCATAATAATATCGTTGTCTATGTATATTTTTCTTCTTTTATTAGTTGTTGATGACTTTAAACAGAATGATTCTAATGTTGATAGAGTTTTTAAAAGATTTGTTATTGTTGCATTTTTTTAATTTACTTCTTTGTTTAATTTCGAATGAAAAGACTCTGCAGAATTGTAAGTGCGGTGCCTTTGACCAAATGTACTTAAAATTTTACTAAAATTACTTGTGAGCCAAAAGCTTTCAATGTATTCAAAGAAACTTAAATTTTTTTTGCTATTGTTGCTCTCCGACTTAATATACTCAAATCCTTCTGTAATATTTTCTTGGGCAGCAAAGGTAGAGCAGCAACTAATGCAGCGATCCGCTTTTCTCCTTTTGATTTTAGTCCAATATATTTGGCCTTCTTCCATACTGCCCTTTTCCAGTGGTGGTAACAACCAAGCAACGTTACATTTGGAAAAGCGAGTAAAATTGAATTTATTTCGGCTTTCTCGAAATCAAGATGAATTGTTTTTGGATCAAATTGTGCTAAGTGTGATTTGATTAATTCGAACACCTTTGAATACGTTTTTTGTTTTTTGTCCGGCATCAAAATATATATAAGTGGTACCACCTTTGTTGAGGTAATTGAACTGCCAATATCTCCATGCATTATGTATAGCTGATAGAAGGGTTTTGGACAACAAGAAAAAGTGGCATCAACGAAATATTCAGAAACTTCAGCAATTATTCTCCTTGCTTGTTCGGAACAAAAGATAATAAATACGTGATTCCCCATCCCAATAGTTTTCCAAAACCAAGCTTGCAAATTTAGTTGGTACTTCAACTTCTTCAAAATCGTTATACACTGTCTTTTTCACTCCTAACGACTTATTTCTGATAGTGTACAGGTTGTGTTGTATGCTGGACAACGACGGTAGTTCCGTAACCATGTTCAATCCTGTGTTTTCCAAATTATCAACACTTTCTTTATAAAATTGTGTTACAGGCAAGTCATTACTTTTTACTTTATTTTTTAAATTTTCCATTTTTTTTATAACCAAAATTTTGGAAAGTTCTGAGCTGCATGAATGTATTTTCTTTTTTTCCACTGTTCCATTCTGAAAAAACGAGGAAATGCGAATCTTAAGTATAGAAATATACTTGAAAAAAGTTACGTGTACCTACGAGATCCCGATTTGGAATTCCTGTCCAATCCGCAACCTTATTTTGCACACACACTTAATTTTCATGAAAAGCCCCTTGTCCCAGGAATTCACTTAGTTACCATACCTTAACGATAATATTTCCAGTGCACTTGTTCCTTTTATACTCCGAACATCTCCAGAGAACACTTGAATTTTTAAAAGTTTTCACTTTATAATACAAATTAATATCATGTATTAGTACTGTGCCCCCTTTTCTGTTAATATATTGCAAATCACTTTCTGCCATTTTCTTTTCCTTGAACTGAACTTATTGTGGAAAAAAATGGAAATCGGAAGGTAAATAAAAAGATAATAGTTGTTCCAGGAACTAGGAACAATTTATAAAAATTGTTTATATGTGTTTATACATGACACTAATGAAACTCATCCATCATAGATTAGAAGATTACTTATGATACACTTAAAAAAAGACTGCAGTTATTTTATGAGCAGACTAAAAAGATAAAGCTTGCAGGTGGACCACGGGTAAAAACTATTTCCTATGGTTCACCGTTGTCCACCTGGGTGGACGATGGGTAAAAATAATTACCCATGGTCCACCAGATGGACTAAATGGGTGGACCACGGGCAAGCAGTGTTTAAAACACCAACACCTAGCGCTACCAATATTATTTATTTATTTATTTATGTATATGTAAAAAAGAATAAGAAATGAAACGCACAAATACACAGAAAGGACAGTTTATTTATCAAAATCACGTGTTAGATTTACTGCGTAACCTCAAACAACATAGGGATTCGTTATTTTATTAATCCCACGTATGTAAAGAGTTACCACATGCGCGAACTCTGTATTGTTACCCGTTGTTATGATAGACAATTTTACTCTTGCGGTAACTACAAGCAACAGCTTTAACCTTCTCAAAATAAACGCTTCTGTACACATTACCTAAAAAAATACCGAACTACAACATTTAGGCAACGATCTACAAGTTTACATTAATAAGTAATACTTTTAAAGTAACTTTAAACCGAAAAATTGGGCTAAAACCTCGTTTAAGTATCTAAATTCAAGTTAAAATCAGACTGGTCCAAAGTTACTTTACATAGGAATGTTATTCATGAGAAAACACTAAACAATACATAAATTGAGACGTCTCTAAACTGCCATTAAACTAATTAAAATTACTTAACGTAAGTACGCGCGTGTAGTTTATTTTACCTAAAGACAAATCTCAAAATCGTAGAAAAGTTCTGTAAATTCGATATTTCTAAAATGTAAACATACAAAATTATGAAAGCGAAGGTGCAAAAACGAAATAAATAAAATAGTACAGATAGCGCCATCCACCAAGACGCGCACCACCAATTTTTAGACTCGTCACGAAAGTTGCTCTACTTAGTATTTTTTTAAATGACGAGAAAATCTCAGCATGTTGTACTTAAAAGCCAGGTATGTAAATATTATTAAGATTGTTTGAATGGTTGTGCGCGTCTTCGTGGATCTTCATGGATGCACTATCTATATTTTAGGAAATAAAGACCACTGTCAGTGTGTACACTGGTTTGACGTCAAGCTGGTGTACACTGGTTTGACGTCAAGCTGGTGTACACATAGCCTTTCTCGAAAAGTGTTTATACTACAGCACAGAAGTTTACACCAAAAAAACTATAGCGACTGCTGTGCAAAATTTCAAAATAATTGCTAATCAACTAACGGAGATATGAAACAAATCTATCAAGCACATGTCGAGCCAGCATCAAGCTAGCGTACCCATAATAATGCATTAAGTAGGCAACATTTTCTAGTTATAAAATTGTTAGGTGTGTAGATAAATAGTTAGTTATATTCAACTGTCTGTGCCATATTTAGGGCAATACTGCATGAAAAATTCAAATATATAGTATCCATGCGAGTTTCTTGCATAGTTTGTAGCTATTATAAATAAATAACATTATTATAGGCCACTCCAAGGAAAATACTAAGGTTTCCCTTGTAGCGGGGATCTCTCGGGGTACAAAAAAGGCTGCTTTACTAGCCACGCATCGGACATCAATATTACAAATATTAAACATTTTTTTATTAAAAAACGTTTCAAATTCAATAAAATGGGTTTTAATGTGGAACTCGCATGATTACTAACTTAATTCAAAGAACACTTAAACTATTTATTATTGTTAATTACGCATAATTTAAAGTTTATTTCTATTTGTTCCTTTATTACTATCGTTTTATAACATTTCCAGGTAACGGCATGAAAGCCACCGAAGATTTGTTTATTTAGTTTCAAAAAACGAAAAACATTCGTACCTAGCGCCACGACCTCCGATTTGTGTCATAATTTACAGTTAGTCAATCCTTTTACAAATGAGCCACAAGAGTCTCATATCTTCGAAGCCAGTGACGTAAAAAAATCGAATGTAATTTACACGATTTGTCAAAGTATTTGTAAAACTAAATCGGAGATGGTGGCGCTGCTGGAAAGATACACACCCTAACGCTTCCAACTCAAGTCTCAGCTTGTTGATTAGATGCAATACCTACAATATTATCGTTGCTCCGAATTCGTTTTTAACTAAATGTTTTTGCTATCAAATATCAAGATTTTAAAAAGACATTATTTTACAACCCACATACATCAAATATAACGTTAATACAGTCGACATAATTATGCATTTAACTTTATTCGAAAAACTGAAAAATATTACATTTTCAATAAGTACATAATTTGATCAGTCTATTGACAAAAACGTGCCGCTGCGTTACGATACCGAATCAGGCCGCAAACAGGATAGTACCAGAGAGCGAGAGGAGAATAGAATTTTGTGATACATTATGGCTATCTACGTGGTCGCAAGACAGTAAAAATGACTCGCATTGCAGACAAGAAGTTAGATGATCTATAAACTGTACAAAATAGCTTAGATAGGTGTATGGCTTTTTAACCCCCAACATAAAATGTGTGTCTGTGTCCGTCTGTGTTATGACAGCTCCTTAACGAATGGACTAGGGCATACGAACCGGTTTTTCCCGGTTCCAAAAAAACCGGGAATTCCCGGTTCTGAGTGTCTCTGAAAGAACCGGTTCTGTAAAGTTCTTTCTGTTCTTGCTTAAAATAAATGTAAAAGTACGTCCCTGTGTGATAATATCAAGTGATTATCCCAATTTTTTATCCGATTAGAATGAATATTATATCCACTTTCCTCTCCTTCATAATAAAATCATGGATCCACACTTTTGGAATCAGTTTCATTCAACGTCGCATTATACCAACAATGTTTAAATTCTTACACTTTTAATGACATCAAAACTACCGTTATTTTACTGTTAAGTTAATAAATACCGTTATAATTTTAATCAAATAAAAATCATTTACTTCAAACTAATAGTATACAAATATACATTGCTCATCATTAATTCTATTTATGTATATTTTTATGGGATTCGGCAACGTTGACAATCTCTGGTTGGTACGTTCCCGGTACGTTCCTTTTATTTATTAAAAAAAAGACCCAGTAATACACAATTCAGAACTTTTTTTTTTTGTTAACTTTTTATAAGGATCATTTATTTTTTAATTGCATCATTTTACTACTTTTTTAAGCAATCGTAGAGTCCTGAAAGCAAGTATATACTGTTGCTATTAATATTGTTGATTATGATTTTTAAAGGTTAGTGTCACGCCTAATCGTATATTAACGTAACGGCTTTCAGAAAAATTTTCCTGTCTGAACGTTTCTTTAGTAACAAAAACTCAATTAAAAAAGAAATGTCAATTTATTTTTTGGTTATTGTTAAGGCAAAGACAAATTAAAAATAACGGTAGTTTTGATGTCATTAAAAGTGTTAAAAATTAAAAAAAAAAATCGGTATAATACTACCGATTTTTTTTAGATAGGGGGCGATACAAAGTTTTTAATTTTAGAGTTAGTTATTACTTTTTTGTTTTTCTAATTTTAACTATATTAATCATAAAAATCACAACGTTTCAAGCTACATTTATAATTTGTTGTTGCTACATAAGAGCAGGTGTTTGAGTGGGAATAAAGAGTTGCTGATTCGACGTGCCAGTTTTACTACTTCTCGCTTTCTCGTGATATTCTGTCTCAGCATAGCTAACACGAACGCGTGACATAATTTTGCCGTATGTATCTTCTTCCGTTCTGTCGCATAGCATCAGTACAGAACGACATTGATATGACAAAATTATCTCACGGTGTATGTTACATGGCCCGGTAGGCCTATCCTGTCACCAGAGCAGCGTTTAAATAAAAGCAACCAGAACGCAGACTTATTTCTCTTACAAAATCTCCGTTCCCAACACTAGATTTTCGTCGTATACCAGTCTACATGATCACATTCTCTCCACCAGACGTATCAACTAAATGTTAACAGTTCACACAATACGATGCATGTTGCAGCGACAAGGAGCTAAGTCGGTGGACTTTGGTTTGGCTTGTCTTCCCGCGCGATAATTTGACTGTCAAGTTAATGTTAATAATGCAAAGGAGAATGGGAACTTTGGTCTATAAATAATCAAATACAAAAAAGTAAGCGGCAGTCTTATAGAATATCAAAGTTAGACTCATAATAAGAAACTTTTATATGGCAACCAAAAATAAACCGTGATATTTCATGAATGTGAACCCATTTTAACTAAAACTAAACAGTCAACATCATTAATTTTTCTGATAAAAGTGCATTTTAAAAGTCATTAAGTATTCTATATCCTAAACTAACCGGTGTGTTCACTCAATTGTTTTATTTTAAACTTCTGCATATTCATGCGTTTCTAGAAAATGCTTAATCCTCAGACTGACGCTTGATGCATAAAACATAAACCAAGCTCCATACATTTTGCACATTCTCCTTTCGCAATGTTATGTTAAGATTCGTGGAGGCAAGTCGCTCACAATATGCGCTATCTCATGCAAACCGTCCGAATCGCCACAAATAAATAAAGTGTACAGGTGTAGAAATGTGTACTCGCATAGCAAGTGATAAACAGGCTGGAGTCCCTGTATATAGATTTCTAATTATAACAAAGTCTTAATATTAAATCTTAAATATTACAAAATTGTTCTTACCGAATACAAATTGTTAAGAGTTTAAACTTCAGAAATGTTACTTGAATGTCTTAAAGACTATCTAAAACCTACTGTCATTATTTTATTGTTCTATTCTATGCTACACATCAAGAAACTTCCGCTGTCGGTGAGTTTTTATAATACATGTTTCTGTTTGATTCTATCATGATTTAAAAAAATAATAAGACTGGAACTGTTAAAAATGACAGCAAATAATGTTGAAAAGTTTTGTTCAAATACAAAATTCAATGCAAATCAAAGATGTTAAGTAAGTCAAGCCGAAGCTGCAAGAAATATACACTAAAAATAAAAGAAATTTGCATCGAATAAATGTTAAGAAAACTTTTTCATTTTAAGTCTCAGTCAAATTAGTTTCACTCACTCGGGCTCGAACATTCGCATGCAAATAAAGTGGTGACGAATGATCGCTACACCAGCCCTTTAGAAATAACCCATATGTTTATAAAATATCAGGTTTTTAAATATGAAATGCCTTTTCTCCATCAATTTTTTTAAGAAATCTCATTTTTTTTTCTTTAAAAAACCAATTTTTTAAATACGAATAGGGCATCGAGAACCGGTCCTATTTTAGGAACCGGTTCTTTCGGTTCCGAATTCAAGCCGGAACCGGGTACCCGGTTTTTTTCGGTTCTTGCTAAAAATAAATTTAAAAGTAGGTACGTTCCTATGTAATAATATCAAGTTATTATCCCAATTTATTATCCAAATAGAATAAATATTATATTGACTTGCCTCTCCCTCATAATAAAATACTGGATCCACACTTTTGGAATCAGTTTCATTCAACGTCGTATTATACCGACATTTTTTTTAATTTTTAACACTTTTAATGTCATCAAAACTACAGTTATTTTTAATTTGTCTTTGCCTGAACAATATTATATATAAAAATGAATCACTAAATCTGTTGGTAAGCGCAAAACTCGAGAACGGCTGGACCGATTTGGATGATTCTTTTTTTGTTGTGTTCCTTATTGTCAGGAGAAGGTTCTTATGAAAGAAAAAAAAGTGCCACGGGAACGAAGTCCCGGGCGGAAAGCTAGTAACCAATAAATAATTTGACATTTCTTTTTTTGTTGAGGTTTTGTTACTAAAGAAACGTTCAGGCATAGGAAAATTTTACTCAAAGCTGTTACGTTAATATGCGATTAGGCGTGACACTGACCGTTAAAAAACCATTTAACTAAAAAAATAAAATCTGATTGCTGTTTATCGATCCTTAGACCTTGAATTATTGGATCATTATTTCAAAAATTGTCACTTTCCCCATTAAACTCAAACAAATCAATCTTTCTTTATTAACAAGAAATAGGTACTTACATAGTATAATTGCATATAAACAATAACATAAAAGTTCACATAATATCCATCAAATAATTCAACAACTCAAACTTAAAATCAACTCAAAATAAATCAACAATATAATAGCAAGTATACACTTGCTTGCAGGACTCTACGATTGCTTAAAAAAGTAGTAAAATGATGACATTAAAAAAATGATGATCCTTATAAAAAGTTAACAAAAACAAAATAAAAAAAATAGTTATTGAATTGTGTACAGCCTGGCAAGAAAGTTCTGAAACAGAACTAAAAAATATTATAACTGGTAACTTTCTTTCTGTCAGTTATCAGTCACGTATTGTGTCATTTCTTTTACACGATAATAGTTAATTATGTTTTTTTCTATTTTATTGTGTTATTTTGGTGATTTCGGTGACTAATTGTGCTCAAAATGAGCAGGGGTGTAATTCGGAGCTATGCTAGAGGAATTTAATTATATATAATTTGTGTGATTCAACTTGCAATAAACCGCTCATAGAATGACTGTTTACATTTGAAATGAACACCTACAAATTTAAGGTTTTGTTTACAAATACAGTAACAAAAGTGCGCGTTCGAACAATTTTGATCCTTGTTTTGTTGATATGGCATAAATTGGAGAAATTCACGCCAACACGTAATGAAAATAGAGAGGAATTATTACCAAAGGGGAAAAACTCTATATGACGATATTGACAGAATAATTATAAACCTCCAAGATGAAAGCAGCCGTAGTGAAACAGACGAAAATAACCAGCAGACTATTAGAGAAGGATCACGCCGAGATGAAGACGATGATGAAGACTTTTCTAGCGTGGAATATTTAGTTAGATGAAAGCATTTTCGATTCCGAATAGAAAGAGGATACGGACATTGCGAAAAACAAAATTGCCTCACAAAAGGTTGGATCAGTTGACATCAAGGTACTTTGATTTTTATATAGTAATAATTAACAACTTGCCTCGGACAGACAAGGAACTATCGAATAATAGTGATAGGCACAATGTAAATACTAGGACCAAGCATAAACTGGATGTACTAGACAGTCGTCTCCACAAGGTCATGAACTCTTTTATGAGTCAATGTATACGTTTCAATAATAGGATTCCCATGTGTATTCAAAACCATGTGTACTAATAATAGGATTCCCATGGACAAAAGACAATAATTAAACAAAAACTTTGCAAAAAGGGCTATTACAAAATGTCTGATTATCTATCAGACTAGCAGCCATGGTAATAAACTGCTCAGTTCTAAAATTATTTCACATTTAGTTAATTAGAAAAAAATAAACATGGAATGAGATTAAAAAGAGCACCCTAGGAGTTTCTTGCCTAATCTTCTGTGGGGAATAATACATCTTTGGGAGTAGGCGTAGAGCCAGTACAGTCAAAAGAACGAATATAATGTATGTATGTATTTAAATCCTTTAATGTAACTTCCTAAATAAACAAATATGTTTTTATGTATTTAATGTAACTAATTTTAAGTAACATTCTGAATGTTCTATAAGATTAAACTATTTTGATTTTGAATTAAAAATGTATAATATATAGTAAATCGAACAAAATATTTTTTTATTAATAATAATTACGTTACAATCCATTCAAAAGTTTTATTAATTATTTTACTTTACCCTTCATACCTTGAACCTACTGGCAGAGTAATCGCGAGATATGAGATATGAAAATGTATGTTTTTGACACCTTTCAAAATAATTATGATGAATATGATGTATAGCATAATTATAATGGTTTTCCCGTAATTAATATTTCACAAAATCGGCTTATAGTAATAGATGAAAAATTATATATAAGTCAAAGTATCAAAACCGTTATTGTCGCAGTATATAGGGTGGCCGCTAGGCACGATAGTGGCGCCGCCATTATTTTCGCGACTTTCTTGCCAGGCTGTATTCTGGGTCTTTTTTTTATAATAAATAAAAGGAACGTACCAACCAGAGATTGTCAACGATGCCGAATACCATAAAAATATACATAAATAGAATTAATGATGAGCAATGTATATTTGATTAGTGTATACTATTAGCTTGATGTAAATGATTTTTATTTGAACTTAACAGTAAAATAACGGTAGTTTTGATGTCATTAAAAGTGTAAAAATTTAAACATTGTCGGTATAATGCGACGTTGAATGAAACTGGTTCCAAAAGTGTGGATCCATGATTTTATTATGAAGGAGAGGCAAGTGAATATAATATTTATTCTATTCGGATAATAAATTGGGATAATAACTTGATATTATCTCACAGGGACGTACTTTTTAATTTATTTTAACCAAGAACAGAAAGAACAGAAAAACCCGGGTTTATATTTTACAGAACTGGTTCTTTCAGAGGCACTTAGAACCGGGAATTCCCGGTTTTTTTGGAACCGAGATAAACCGGTTCGTATGCCCTAAATACGAAGTATAAATTTAACACAATTTTGTAAGATTGCTTTAACAACGTTAAGCTTATTCATGCCTTACCCAGTTCGTTAAATGCGGCAAATGTAACAATATTTCAGCAAAGGCAAACACGTGTTTCAAAAAAACCCAAAAAAAAGATTATTCAAAATTAATTAAAATTTAGCTTATTGCGCAGCTCTATTACAAATACGAAAGTATGTCATATTAATTATATGAAACTTTCATTTTGAAAGATGTCAAACCGTGCAACTGATTACTACACCACAGTTGCACAGTTTGACATCGCACGGTTTGACAGTTGCACGGTTTGAACTGATTACTAGAGTTGTGACTATTTCACTTTTAATTGTAAAAGTGAAATAATCGCAACTATAGTAACCAGTTGCATGGTTTGACATCTTTCAAAATGAAAGTTTCATATAATTAATATGACATACTTTCGTATTAATTTTCTGCAAAATCTTCTTAATATAGCCAAGAAATTATGAACATGATAACGCATAAAAAACAATACATAGCAATTTCATAATTAAACCCCTAGTATAACTAATCTATCTTTCTAGCTGACAGTTTCCTCTAGAGTTGAAATAAAATGCAATATAGTAGAAATGAAATGAAATACAGTTAAAATGAAATAAATTAAATGAGTTGCGATTGTCATATCTTGAAATACCAATATAAAACTAGGCCCATTTTTCAGCTATAAATATAGATTTATATAAAGAACAAAAACATTCATTATTTAAAGAAAATTGACGAAGAACATAAAAAATATCAGTCGATTATAAGTTACTTGGATATGAAAGAGCCACGAGCAACTTTAATTAAATTAGATAAGTTTAGTGGACTGATGATTCACATCGGAAGTACATGTTTGCATAGCTTTAAGTGAAACCATCCTCTTGGCCAATTCAGGGTTCATATTTGGGCATAGACTCGAGTTTCTCTTTCACGGAATCAACAGAATCGTCGCATAAAATCATAGTGTGAGAATAGCCCATAGCAACCATAGTCACGTTCATACCTTCCATCTTGTTAACTTCCTTGGGCCGCGCCGACGACTTGTTTATTTCACCTGTGCCCTGTAATATAAAAAAATGTCTTGACCAAATTTTACTCATATTAATTTAAATTATACTCATACTACACCAAATTATACTCATATTAATTTAAATTATTCTCATATTAGACTAAATTATACTCACGAGTTCTCCGTAAGTTGGGGATACTCCCCATGCAATGAGAGAGTCGTCGGCGGCAATCACAACAGATGTATTGCTGCAGCCTATACTGCGAATATTCCATCCTGTAGGGCGAGTAATATAACTTTTAAAAAAAATTATCACCTCCGACATTCATTACTTTTATTGGCTAAACCAATTTTAATTAAGTACAGCTAAGAACCATCTCGATTACTGCAGCTTTCATAAAAAACCGCATCGTAATCGGTCCATTCGTTTAGGAGCTACGATGCCACAGACAGACGCACAGATACATACGTCGAATCCGTATGTATCTGTCTGTCTGAGATCCGATCCGGTCAGGTTCAGAATCAAGGGTGACGGAGGTCAGACGGTATCTTAACATGGGTGTAGATCGGATATATAGATTTGCCATGAGGTTTATTTACCTATTACTTGCTAAAGAAACACGTGATTCAAAAAAATGGGTAAATCGGATGATACCACAAACTAGCAAATATTTATATTGATTTAATATTTTTATTATTAATAAGCTTTCCCCGCCCGGGACTTTTTTATTTATCTACACTAATATTATAAAGAGGAAAGATTTGAGTGTTTGTTTGTTGGCATTGAATAGGCTCCGAAACTACTGGACCGATTTGAAAAATTCTTTCACCATTAGAATGCTATATTATCCCCGAGTAACATCGGCTACATAATTTTCCCAAATTCCCACGGTATCGAAGGAATGCTAGTTTATTTATATAACAATGTACAAAGGCGGACTTAATGCCTAAAGGGGACTTCATTTCCGTTGGAATTTTAGAAATGAATTACACACATATACCTTTCTCTTGAACCACTTCCATTGGTGAAAACAGAGGCAGACATGCGGCAGGGAACTTTGTTTTATAATGCTTGTTGTTCTCGCGCGCTTGTTTACGCCGTTTGCGATAGTAATCTCGCAATTGAGCACATTTACCACGCGAGAGGTTAATAGTACACCGACAAGAGCGCGGCTCTTAAGATTAAGAAGAAGAAGTATGATATGGGATATTTTCGAGCCCTGAGAAGAGATGATGTTATTTTTTAACAACACAATATGGTAGGAATGGTTACAAAATCTTACCATGCAGGTCTTGCACCGGTTTAGGATACATGTTGGCTTCTCCAGTGCGCTTAGTCTGGCCAAACAAGAACAATGCACCTGAAAAGACACAACATTTATTTATTTGCTGTTTATTGTACACACAGCGTGCTTACAGCGCCCTCCGATTCCAATATAATAATGCATTCAAATTGTTATTGGGGCTCCCACGATTCTGTAGCGCGTCAGCTATGTTTGCGCAGGACCAGTGATTTTTATGCAATCATGAGGAGTCGGTCGGCCTCTATGCTACATCGCGTTCGTGCTAGCCCCAACAGCATTCTGTCTGTACTGTCAGACAGGTGGGATTTCCTGCTGCTCCGACACTGGATGCGACTGCGCACCAATAGCAGTCGGTAGTCGCTGTTGTGTTGTGTGTATTTTTTGTTACTAACATTAGGTATAAGTTTTTTGTGATTTACTAACAACTAAGGATGTATAATCCGAAGTAATGATTATTTATTTTATTTTATTGTACACAATAGACTACAGAAGCGCTGTAGCCCAGTGGCGCTCGCTGATCTCAACCGATCAGTGAGGTTATGCAATGTATAGAGGCAGGGAACCTGATGGGTGACCAAAGCGGCAATTTATCACGAGCGTTTCCGTGCTTCGGAGGGCACGTTGTCGATTGACAACAGTCGTTAAAACCAAGTCAGAGGCCATTGCGCGGTTTGAATACTCTGACACTAGGGTTAGCCAAGTTTGCCACACACTTGATTTTACCTACACGATAAGAAGACATACAGAAAGAAACATACAAAGAGAGAGACGACACAAAAGGCACAACTTATTTCTTTAAAGAAATTTCTTACAGTAGACCTAACAAGAGATTGGACGAAATGAGGCGAGTAAGACGTGCACAATATCGCGACAAAGAAAACAAAACAGAAAATTAAACTTAATTTAGTATTTTTAAAACGCTTACCCACTTGAGGGATATTCTCAAATAATGTAGGAAAGAAAAAAAGATGGTTAGAGCACCAGGAGATCTAATCCAGGCTCATGGGTTCACCTCCCATTCGCGCCGAACATTTTTAATTCCCTAAATTATTTGTTAATATTTTTTATGTTACGTTTTACTAGCGCGCGGTTCTACTTGCATTTTAATAAATTTAAGACAATATATTTCTAATCACATTCATTTCGTTATATATTTCTCAATTCCAATAAAATAATATTTATTGTTTCAAGCCTAATTTTTATTTTATTTCCTACTGGTATCCTTAGACCATACACCAGGGGTGGCCAACTGGTCGATCGCGACTGTTAGTCCAGTCGATCGTGGCAAGGCAAAAAAATAAAAAACATTTCAGATTTATGTTTTTTCTCTTAATATAATAAAAAAATACTACATGATTGTGTACTGCACTACGCTGTTTCATTTAAGATTTTAAGAAGTATGTAATTGGTAGATCGCACAGGGTTTCGTAAGTAAACAGGAGATCTTGGGTATAACTAAGATGGCCACCCCTGCCATACACACTATAGACGGAGCCAGGAGCGTGCCCCTTTTAGATACCAATAGTTTACCCCTTCCCTGCACCCAACCATACCTCACTGTACAAAAGGTGTACAACAACTTAACTAATGAAGTCTCTTTTCTCACAAATTCACCACAAAAACGAATAAACTTTATGCGCAAAACCTTATAAACCGTAACGACCGGCATAAGCTGCAGATCAAACGCTTTATTTGCCACACTTTGAAATGGGTTACGCAGAAAAAGATGGCGTTAAGTAACCTATCTCTTACTGTCTTGTAGGAACTCACATATTTACATCTCTTTCAAAAGTGCTGTGACGTCATAAGTTCTTCGTCTATAGTGTTTATGGTCTAAGCAGGTATCCCTTCAAAGTGACATCAGTGTCATGGCGGCATGTCACCTTGTTAGAAAGGGAGCCTCTCTACCACATATCTCGCTCGACTCATTTTTCAGCTTCTATAACATGCTATAATAATATTAGGTCCATGAAGCTATGAAGTACTAAAAACACTTTCGTGGACACTTCGTCTATTAGGCGGGGTAATTTTTTTTTTTAAGTGACATTTCTTTATATGACATTGTATGTAAGCACGCAAAATTTAAATATAAAAATTGTTCTTAAAATTGTAATAGCAACTAATAATAATATCGGTTTGATTGTAACTATTTTTTTTAAAAGCTGTTATTACGAAAAAAAAAATAAAAAAACACTGTAATCAAAGAAATAAATTATTCTTGGAATTTTCTACTGTCATTTTACAAACTCGCCACCTGGTGTCCACGAAGTTGTTAAAAAAAATTACACGAACCGTGTTCATTGACAGCGAGGCTGTAGGTGGCGCCACAGTACACTTGGCGTACGCCCTTGGCCGCGGTCTCGAAGTATTTGATCAGTCGCGGCACACTCTCGTCCTTTTGCTCAGCGTGCCCCAAACGACCGAACCCACCGAAGCCCCAGCTGAAAGCGCGCTTCCTCGAGTCTATCGCCACCTTTGGATAAAATAAATAAATAATTTTCGACAATTGACACAGCGCCATCTAACTGCTAAACAAGGCTTGTTGTACTAAGGCTGCTAGATAACTGATACTTCTTAAATTTTCTTTTTTTATCGTAAATACATACATATATATACTAATATTATAAAGAGGAAAGATTTGTATTTTTGTATGTACCGAATAAAATTAAAAACTACAGGATCGAATTCCCACGGGAACGAAGTCCCGAGCGGGATGCTAGTTAAAGATAAAGAACCAGCAGACTACTCAAAATACGATTTTCAAATATTCGTGTTGGGCAGGAATCAGACCCACTAAGAACCACTCGATCAGCTTTCAAACAAAAACAACTAGGTACAGGGACAAAGCACATCATGCTATCCAAAACTGTCAAATTTCTTCAATCGATTTTCAATTTTATCTCCAAGCATTAGAGTTTACTATTCATTGGGGAGATTTGACAGTTTGTGGTAAATGCTATACAATACCACAGACAGACACACGCGTTAATATAACACCCCTCTTTGTCGTCGGGAGTTAATTCTAAACTTAAATTACTGTAGACGATAACTTTAGTAAGTAAAAGACATGAAAATTTAAATAAAACAACAATAAATTACGCGACTTTAAATTCAAATTACTGTAAGCGCTAAATCCAATAATTAGTTTGCATTTGGGAAGTCGATGATTGCTGAAAAAACACAACAAGACGAAGCATTGTACCACAGACATATAACAAATAGCTGTGTTTTTAAATTAACAAACAGATGTTCTTCGTTCTTTTTTTTAAAGTGGCCATTATAGTTTTTGTTCAGAAATTGCACTTCGTAACATTTTTACAAAATCAAAAAAATTTTTTTGAAAATTATTTTTATTAGAATTTATATGAAATAAACTTTTATTTCCGCCCGTCGCGCGCTTGTTTACGGCGCGTGCGATACAAATCCTGCACACACGGGTGTGCAAGAATCGCGCGAAGGTTTAAACGATCAATTATTTAACACATTTTTGTAATTTGTGTTCTGGGTGACAATTCCCAGGGGCACTGCCCTGTGCCACCACACGCGTCGCAGGTTGCGGATAGCGAAACGGTTCCTAGATATAGGTACTAGCTGCTTTGAGCAGTCGCGGACAATAGGGCGGTCTATCTAGAGGGGTGCTGAGGTTGCTCATGGCAGAGCAATCCCTATAAAAAGGCGCTAAACCCAATGACAGAGGACGACAGTGATGAGTACGAGCCGTCACTTAAATCAAAGCTCAGACCCGGGGAGACTTGACCTCGTGAGCCTTGGGTGGCAGTCAGTCTAGGAGAAGGAACTCCAAAATCAAACCAACCTGCTGCCTTGTAGGACGGTGATAGTTCACCAAAGGCTAGGCCCTGCACCCGATACGTGTGGACCCCTATCAACCATGGAAGCGAGATTTAAAAATAAACTACCCCAGGAGGGTACCAGCAGAAATGCTGGAGAATCCCTCCCCGAGCACACCTCGGGCTGCCCCACGTATTCTGGGGGGGGCAAAATTTCGCCTACGATTGATGACAGCACGGCAAATAAAGAAGTACGCTCGAACGCGAAGAAGTTTGTACAACAGGCATTCCATCCCGGCCTGTTCATTGGACGAACTAAGGAACACTTTTCGGAAGACACTGCGAAGGACTACATTTCAAGAGATGAGACATTAGATGTGAATCAAGAACAAGAAATGCAAGAATCATGGACTGAAGTTGGAGGAAGAAAGAGAGGACGCGAAAGCCCGGAACAAATCAGAAGTCAGAAACAAACCAAACTGAATACTTACTGGCTAAGTCAACCAATCCTGACTTCTAACTCCTTTGCTGAACTGGAGAAAGAAGTTGAAGCAGAATTTACAGAGAGAATAAAAAAACCAATTAAACAACCAAAACCTCCGCCGATATTTGTTGATAAAGTCAGCAACATTAAACCATTATTAGAAGTCCTAAATATCGTTGCCAAAGGAAATTACGAAATTAAAGTGCTACATAACGAACAAGTAAAAATACAGCCAGAAACACCTGAAACATACAAGATTATAGTGAAACAACTAGAGCTCAAAGAGACAGAATTTTATACTTACAAGCCAAAAAACGAACGATCATTTAAAGTAGTTCTGAAAAACCTACATCACTCTACCGATGTAGACGAAATCAAATATGCCTTGAATGAGCTAGACCATAAAGTTACTAACGTATGGAACATTAAACAAAGGGCCACAAAAAAACCGTTACCTATGTTCATAGTAGAAATGGAACAAAAGGCTAATAATAAATCAGTCTATGACATAAAGAGTATTATGAACTGCCGTGTCTCGTTTGAACCACCAAAGCCAAAGCGTGATATTCCCCAATGCGCAAACTGTCAACAATATGGCCACACTAAAGCTTATTGCCGTCGTCAGCCAAAATGTATAAAATGTGCTGGAAATCACTTATCATCGAACTGCACGAGAAAAGGCCGATCAAATGACGTCAAATGTGTACTATGTGATGGCAACCATCCAGCAAACTATAAAGGCTGTACTATATACAAGGAACTACAAAAATTGAAATTTCCCCCTATCAGACAAAGAGAACCTACTAAAAGAGTAAATTCGTTTCGACCAGCTACAAAACCAGCAGAGCCAAACTATAATGTAAATAAAAAATCATACAGTGAAGCGGCAAAAATAGGCATCCAATCACTCCCGCCTACGCAGACAAATTTATCTGGAAACCTGACAGAAATGCAACAAATGATTGAGATGTTCAAACAAATAATGAATCAGATGACTAATCTAACAAACCTTTTAATAAACCTCACGTCCAAGCTGGCACAAAATTCACTCTAAAGATCTGCCATTGGAATGCCAACGGGCTGTCAAATCATACTCTTGAAGTAACATTATTTTTAAAAACTTATGATATCGACATATTTTTGATCTCTGAAACACACTTCACTGGCAAAAGTTTTTTCAAAATCCCAAAATATCGACTTTATAGCACAGAACATCCAGATAGCACCGCCCATGGTGGATCAGCATTATTAATAAAAGAAAACATTAAGCACTTCATAGCTGACTCCTACTGCAAAGAGCACCTCCAAGCCACAAGTGTTGTTGTCGAGGATATAAAAGGACCTATAACGGTATCAGCTCTTTACAGTCCTCCAAAACATAAAGTTAAAAGTGCTGAATATGAAGGTTTCTTTAACACACTGGGTGAAAGATTCATAGCTGGTGGGGACTATAATGCCAAACACACTATATGGGGATCTCGGGTAATTACTACGAAAGGTCGCGAACTCTTGCTTTGCTTACAAAAGCTCCATCTAGCACCAGTTTCGACAGGAGAACCAACCTACTGGCCGACAGACAAAAACAAAAAACCAGACTTGGTTGATTTCTGTGTTCTAAAAGGTATCGCAATTAACTACATCAAGTGCAAATCCAATTACGATCTTACATCTGACCATTCACCCGTCCTGATTGAATTGAGAAACGAAATAATAGTAAAAGAAATCCCTTGTAGGCTCCACACTAGAAAAACAAACTGGGAACTTTTTCGAGAACTGGTACATGAGTCCCTTAATCTCCAAGTCCCGCTTAAATCGGATGAAGATGGGAATCTACCCCAACGCCAGGCACGGCTCGGGACAGTGATTATCCTAGAGCAATCCATGAAATGGTTCTAGAAAAAAGAAGGGCAAGAAAGAAATGGCAACAGACGAGATATCCCAGAGACAAGCAAATTTTTAATAGCATAGCTGCAAAAATCAAGAAACTACTTAAAGATTTTAAAAACGACAGCATGTCGAAATATCTACAAAGTCTTGATGCAACTTCTGCGACAAATTACTCTCTCTGGAGAGCCACTAAAAATCTAAAACGACCTGTATCTTTTCAACCTCCTATCCGTAAAGAAAACCAGTCATGGGCCAAAAGTGACCAAGAAAAAGCTGGGGTCTTCGCTGAACACCTGTCGAAAGTGTTTATACCGAACCCGATCGGTGACTCATCCAAAATGGAAACTGTCGCAGATCTGCTTGCCCAAGTGCATCAACTGGAACTCCCAATAAAGAAGTTTACCAAAAGTGAAGTAAAAGCAGCCATTAAAAGACTAGACTTAAATAAAGCTCCTGGTTATGATCTAATCACAGCTAAAACTATGAGAGAACTACCAGATTCCGGTGTGACCTTTCTTACTCAGCTATACAACGCAATTATCTCCAAAGGGTTAGTCCCACTACAATGGAAAATAGCTGAGATAATAATGATACACAAACCCGGTAAACCTGCCGAGGATGCAAAGTCCTACCGCCCAATCAGCCTTCTACCGATTCCCTCAAAGGTGCTCGAACATTTGTTTCTCAAAAGACTTATGCCTATTATTAACAACGCTTCATTAATACCGGACCATCAGTTTGGATTTCGGGAAGGGCATGGCACAGTAGAACAAGTCCATCGCCTCGTCGAAAAAATTAATAAAACATTCGAAAGCAAAAACTACTGCTCGGCAGCGTTTTTGGACATCTCACAGGCTTTCGATAGAGTATGGCATGAAGGTCTGCTCTATAAGATTAAAAATAGTCTTCCAATAAACTACTATTTATTTATTAGATCCTATCTGGACAACCGCCACTTCTACGTCAAACATGGGGACTCTAGAAGCGATATAAAGCCTATTAAAGCGGGTGTGCCTCAGGGCAGCGTGCTGGGACCCATTTTGTACCTGTTGTTCACCTCAGACTTACCCACGACGGAAGATGTACTGGTAGGTACATACGCCGATGACACTGCTATCCTGGCTGACCACAAACATGCATTAGAAGCATCTTCCAAACTACAGAAGAGCCTGGACAAGATATCAACTTGGCTAAAGGACTGGAGAATTAAAGCAAACGAGACAAAATCAGTCCAGGTGACTTTTACTACGAAAAGGGAGACATGTCCCCCAGTGACACTAAATGGAATTCAAATCCCACAAGATGACAATGTCCGCTATCTTGGCATATACCTAGATCGCCGTCTTACTTGGCAAAAGCACATCTTTACCAAACGAAAAGCTCTTAGCCAACAATTAAGAACAATGTACTGGTTACTAAATCGGCAGTCAAAAGTCTCCTTACAGAGTAAATTGCTTCTTTACAAGTGCATACTGAAGCCAATATGGACATACGGTGTGCAGCTGTGGGGCACTGCGGCCAATTCTAACCTGGAAATCCTTCAAAGATTACAGTCCAAAATGTTGCGTATAATCACCGATACTCCTTGGTATATAACAAACGATCGGCTACACCATGACCTGAACATTCAAACAGTAAAACAGGAGATCAAAACTTGTCTAGAGGCCTATAGCAAGAGAGTTTTTAAGCACAAGAACCAGCTAGCTGCGAAGCTTATGAGTGAAAGAAACACATTCAAAAGACTTAAAAGAAAAGCACCACAGGATCTCCTATGAAGCTGGAGATATTAATTGGAGGTGTTACTGGACACTTACCTTGCAAGCCTACTGTCACATTCGTAACATCTAGCTAAATGTCCCCGGACAGATTGCAAGATAAATGGAGATAAAAAAAAAAAAAAATTGTAATTTTGATTTCAATAAATAATATAAAATTTCGTGATTTGATAGGCCTAAATTAGTTTCAGAACAAATCACCGCGCCAAGTCAAAGTTAGTGACCAAATTCATATCACTTTTTCTCTCGCTCAAAAAATGCAGTGAGCAAACGACGATTTTGCTCTCTGATTTTAAGAAGCAAAAGCTGTCTTTGAAGCTGGACAGGTGAAAAGGAAATTTATATGACTAACTAAACTTTGCGGAGAATCATTCAGAATGATCGTCTGACTCCAGGGTTTAAGTTTTCGCTAAGCTGTCTTTTACACCCTTGTATGTCTGTGCATTGTGCTGTTTTAAAACTAGACTTACAGTGTGATTATTGCCGCAGGAGAAGTCAACGATGTCAACGTCCTTGACTGGGGCCACGTGGCCGTCTTTGGACTTCTCGTAGAAGAAAGCGATGTGCTTCGGCACTGTCTCGAAGTGGAACGACAGCTTCGTGCTCGTCACGAAGTACTTGCCGTCGGTGTTGTGACCTAATACGATATATTCATTAATTCCAATTAATAAAATGAAAAAACTATAGAAAAAATAAAAAAGTATATACAAGTAGTATATCAGTCACTAGCTTTCCGCCCGCGGCTCCACCCGCGTGGACTACAGGTTATATCGTGCCCAGCTGTGGGATAAAATGTATTCTATGTCCTTTCCCAAGGTCTAATCTATCTCTGTATTTTCATCAAAATCGGTTCAGCAGTTTAACCCGTCGCGTGCTTGTTTACGCCGCGTGCGATACAAATCTTGTACACCATGTGTTCAAAAAGCAAGCGAAGCATGACAGCGTAACAGACAGACAGACAAACAGAGTTACTTTCGCATTTATAATATTAAACAGGGATTTAGCACCCATAGTACAAGCCTTGTTTAGTTTAAGGTTAGATGAGGCTGCGTAAGTTGTCCAAGAACATTTATTAGGTTTTCTTTTAGAGTGGGTAGGACATGAACATTTTCTAAGACCTTTCTTTGGGAATTTCCTAGTCAAGAGCCGGTCACGCTTTACACTACCAGTTTAAGCTGAGCTCTGATTTATACTGCGCGCCATACAATGCAGGGCCGGTACAAAGTCTAAAGTGTCAAGCTTGACGTGCTTTTGAGTATACCTTGGGGAAAGTGGTTTAGTTCAATTTTATCGAATATAGCAACCCTAATTTCTATTGTCTATTCTCCCCTGTTCGTTCAAGATGTAAAGTAGAATTATTCACTTAGAAATAAAGTGAACTTACTTCCACTGCGAAAACTGTTTTTTTTTTCAGAATCTCTATTACTAATTTATCAAGTTTCATATAGATACAGACCTTAAATATACACTAGCAACTTTAAACGGAGGATTCTTGCAATGTTAACTTACCAAGCTGCCCGTATTCCGGCAATCCGAACGAATGCAGGGCTCCGTTGCAATCCAGAATCATGGAGAACTCTGCACCGCATCCCACCTTGACGATGGGAGCACCGCTGTATAGGAAAAATAAACGTATTTCATATTATTACTGTAGCACAACCCGCTTTGGGCCATCGTGGTGGACTATGGCTTGGCGAGGGCTGAAAATCAGTGTTGCCAGCCTGATAATCAGTCTGGCATTAGTCGCTGAGCCCAGGCCTTTTTCCTCACTGCGGCAGACATATGCAAGCTTAAACTTGTTTATTAGGATAAGAATATTTTGAACTTTTTTTAATGTATGTGTGTGCTGTTCTGAAGAAATAAACGTATTATTATTATTATTATTATTACTATGGCCTAAATCCTCTTCGTGTTTCGAAGGGAGGCCCGTGCCCCTCGGTGGGGACGTAAATGGGCTGATAAAAAAATACTGTAGCATATTTATACTACTAAGGGTCCATCAATTACGTGAAAGCCATAATACACGCGTGGCCTCGTCCAAGTCTCATTCGCGCCGAACATTTTTTTCCCATGCATTAATTTTGCACTAATCAATGCATTTACCGCGATGAAAAACATTGTGTTGAAACGTTCAAGTTTTTAATACAGTTGCCAAATTCAAATAATCACACATTCAAGCGACTGAATATTTAATCAAGATCCCCTAAAACAAGGGTTGCCTTAAAGAGATTGCTCTTAGCGATAAGGCCGCCTTTGCACACGTTTTATTTAGTTATTTAAATATATTTTTTTGTGTCTGTGTGCAATATAGTAGTTTTCAATACAAGTGTGGGATTTCTGTTATTACAATGAGTTCCGACAGATGTTGACCCGAGCCGAAGGCGAGGGTAGACAGTCGGAACGAGTTGAAATAACAGTCCCACAACGTTGTATTGAACAACTATTTTTAATACAGTTGCGAAAAAATTAAGCAATTTAATAAAAAAAACAACTAAACTTGCTAAGAAATTTTTTGGAAAATGGCGCCAACCGTATAAGCAGAGACTATGGCAGTGCATGTCATACAGCCAACTTTTTATATTTATAAATTTAATTTGGCCGATACTAATATTAATTTCAATATCAGATTTAAAAGTATTTTTTTAATTAAAATTACTTTTAAATCTGATATTGAAACAAATTCGTAGCTTTTTTTAGAAATATTTGCATGAATCAAAAAAACTTCTATGAATATTTTTTTGTAAAAACTTCGTGGTTGTTTAATTTTCTTTTTAATAGACATTATTTTGACAGTTGAGAAAGAAAACGCACGAGTTCGGGAAAGGTAAAGAAAAAGCTCGAGTATGTAATAGCCCGAACGCTATACGTCCCTGCAATGCGCCACTTTTTGAGCAACTGTATTAAAAAATAATTTCTATCTAACTATCAATATCTAATTAGGTCATGTTCTTGTAGTTCTCCTGAATCCTGAATGATGGTCAAGATACATTGAATTTGATACACTTCACATTGATGAGTAAACCAATCATGCATGGAGAGTAAGTTACTTACGTGTGGCGCACTCGAGTAGGCACCAGGACATTGGGCGAAGTGTTCCCGATGCCGCATTGGCCGCTCTTATTATCACCACAAGCATACACAGCTCCCGTATCTAAGAAATAAAGAGGGTATTTTACATTTTATTTTTCCCTTAAATAATCATAAAATTAAAAAAATATTTGCAAACGTGTCGTAACTGGGGCCGGCTGCCTCTTATGAGAGTTGATTGCTAAGGAAAACATTACCTTAAACATAACAGTAAAAGTTTTCATATCTTTTGCATTCGATTGATGTGGACAAATTATCTGAATTGCTAAAAAGACGCATGTCCAAATTGAAATATTTGCATAAGAAATGAAAAGTTCTATGATTAGTAATGGGGTCCATTTTTCTTGCGTTGATTCAGAAGTATATACTCTCATGAGAGAGGTCTTCTAATACTCATATTATAAAGAGGAAAGTTTTGATTGTTTGTTTGTTTGCATTGAATAGGCTCCGAAACTACTGGACCGATTAGAAAAATTCTTTCACCGTTAGAATCCTGCATTATCCCTAATGAACATAGCCTGCATAATTTTTCCTTATTCCCATGGGAACGAAGTCCCGAGCGGATGCTGGCACTGAATAAGTTGGGGAAATTACACAAATAAACTGCACCTTCATTGCTACGCGACGAAAATGAGTAACTCGTTGACATTAATATTTTTAAAAGCCTCGGAATCATGAGGTTTTAGCCAACAAAAAGCAACAAACATGACCAAACCACTTTATTCCGAGCCTTTAAAAAGTTGAATGTCAATGAGTTGCTTAAAGAGACACACTTCGCACTGTGCCGGCTGGCGGCGGCGGGAGCCGGAGACTCGGAGTACGATGAAGGAATCCATACTCATATTATAAATACGAAAGTAACTCTGTCTGTCTGTCCGTCTTTCACGCCTAAACTACTGAACTGATTTTGATGAAATTTGGTACAGAGATAGATTAGAGCCTGGGAAAGGACATAGGCTACATTTTATCCCACAGTTGGGCACGATATAACCTGTAGTCCACGCGGGCGGAAAGCTAGTAAGGAATAAATATTAAGCAGGATTACATTTATTGGATCCATACTTAAACTTTTAATGTTAACTTACAAATGTATAAAAACAGTACAGTATTAGCGGGCGTGCACCTGATCTATACTTAAGTAGCAGACGTCTTTGTCATTTTGATAGTGAGAGAACTAGACAGTCAATACTTAAGTATAGATCAAAACTTGAGTCTCCTTCTGTAATATGTATGTATTTAAATCCTTTAATGTATGTTGTTTGTATGTATTTTTTATGTAATTTTGACATATTTGAAGTAATATCCTGAATGTTCTATGAAATAAATATATTTTGAATTTTGATAAGGGCCTTAGTCGCGTTCTGTTATATGTACAGAGGCCAGCGCATCAGGTTACTCAATTTACATAGCAAAACTGCTCTTATCACAACAGCACAGAGCGCACGCGTGTGGTAACCTGATGTGCGGCCGTCCGTACCTAAGTTCTAAAGGGAGGAAAAAACTGGTTACCTGTTACAAAGAGGGTGTGGTTTCTGCCCACAGCGGCATGGATGATGTTCTTGCCTTGAAGCCCCGGTACCGGCTCCGGCAGGTTACGGGTAGCCGTGTCTCCCAGACCCAACTGACCGCATGTATTGCGCCCTGCGATTCGACAGTTACACTATAGACCAGGGGTTCTCAAACTGTGTTCCGCGGCGCCCTGGTGTACCGTAGACAGTACAGAGGAGGGATGCCGTGAGGCGATCTTCTGTACCACACTCCGATCCGAAACCTTAACTTAAAGATTGGCGGGTACAAAATAAACACGCTTTAGAAAACGTGTGGAGATCACAACTCAACCTATCACATTGACTAGGTAGCTGTTTTTGTTTTAATTGAGTATTCTAATGAATAAATAAAAAACTCAACTTCATATTGTAGATGTTTAAATTTTTGTGCTTATCTACCTAACAAGCATCATTGTACCTACCTATTTCTTTCAACTGTATCTATCTATTTCGACTGTCTAGCTAGCTACCCTACACACACACACTCACACAGACACATACACACTCACACAGACACACATAAACGCACATGAGTACCCACACCATTAGTCTATTAAAATATAATAAAGGTTACGTTCATTTTCTTTAATTTCTTTTGTTGTTTTTGTTTACTTTAAATCTATTATAAGCTTTTTTTATTATTATTATAAGATGGGTTAGCTCTTGACCTCAATCTTGACCACAAAGGTCAAAGATGGGGTCGACGATGGAGCGAGTGAACCCAGAAAATGCCTATAAAGGCACTGGTACTCCCACGCACCGACGGATTACAGCAAGCTGTTTGGCATCGGACTTCGGTAGGAGGGTGGTCGCGAACCAGACGGCCGTTTACAGAGCCTATCACACCGCATGAGACCATAGGACGACACCAACGGAAGCTAAAGGTATTAAAGCTCAACAGATCTGGTAAAGATTGTGGGAATCCTCTGGGTGTGGGTGGCTCCAGAGCGATCGATGTGGAGATCCTTTGGGGAGGCCTACGTCCAGTAGTAGACGTTTTGCGGTTAACATGATGGTGATCAGCTAAACAAAACTAATTTTCCGGGATAACCAAACACTTTTACGATGTAAGGTCGCACTAAATACACACAAGCATACTACAACTGTCATTTTCTGGGTTAACTCGCTCTATCCGATGACCTTGGTCAAGATTAAGGTAAGGTCAAGAGTTAACCCATCTCATAATAAAAATATAAAATACAAAAACTCGCCAACATGTGAATTTAACATCATACAGTCTCATACACACACTAGAACACCTGTTTTTATTAACAAGCGTGCGAACCAAACAAACAAGTATCGGAAACATAGATCGATATCTCAAATATAATTGAAAATTGAAAATCAGTTTTTACTGTTTGTTCTTCAACAGGTACGTCAAGTATTTTCACAGTCCTGAGCCGATTTACATTACCCTCTTACATACAAACAAAAACAAAGTGCGTGGACGAATGTATCTTCATCTATTCAATTTTAAGACTAATTGCAGAATTTGTCAAAGAGTAGTATTTTTTTTAGACTTACCAAAAGTATATGCCGTTCCATCTTCGCCAACCAAAATGGAGTGAGCAGCACTGCAATGGCTCACTACGAGACGGTACTGTAATATTAAAATTTATATTTTTCCAAGTTTTATGTATTCCTCAAAATCCAGATAGGAGTTACCTATTATTTAGTATGCCATTGATTAAAATGTCAAGGGCTGACATCGCTAATTTAAAAAAAATAAACAAAACGATTCATAAACTAAAAAAGTAAAATTTATTTTTAACATAACCTCCAGCTATCTTAGCTTAAGCACCGTGACATAATTTTGTCATAATTTATCCCGTAAATGACGTACATTTTAGGTGAGTCGGTAACGAAAACGTTTTATATAAAATGAATAGATAATGACATTCATTAATGGCACATATTCATTTTTTGTTAAAGTTTTTCTTACCGACTGAAAGTATTTCTCATTGATCAATCGCTTTAAAAGGGCTTAGAAGATTTAAGAATGAAGGGAGGGCCTTCAGCTGCTGTTCGCTATATCTAATTTTTTTTATATGGCAGCCACCGAAGGACTATTTCAATCTACAGCTAGCAACTAGCTAAACTTCCTAAAGCGTCACGTTTCTCAGATATATGCTATAATATACAAGGTGATAAATAAATTCCTAGCTATATTCAAAATTCTTATCCAGTATTACTCAAAGAACACATTTATGAAAAAAAATATATTTAATATTTTTTCAATGGGAATAGTTAATTTTTTGCCGAAACGTAGAAATTACTCCTACACCAGGCACGCGAGGGGTGCGGGTAGCGCTCGGGGGGTGCACCCGAGTGGTATCTACGTTTAGAAAAAAAAAAATCCCACCGAAAAAAATGATAAGTGTTCTGTAAGTGATACTGGTTCAGGATTTTGAATATAACTAGGAGGTTTTTTTTAATCCTGTATTACCTATACTGTTTTGTATTAAAATGTAACTGTACCTTATTTATGTTGAAGTGCAATAAAGTATATAGTATAGTATATAAGTTGTACTGGGCAGTGGCACAAACAGTGAGCAGATCTCACACTAATTACAAAACAAATAAAAATAATTTAGAAGTTAAGATGGATGGATGAAGAAGAGTCATTACAATGGTAACTCCAGGTCTATTATCTACAAGGACCAGAAACTTTTGTGTACCGCAGGCAGTTGTTTGGTGAAAGACGATCTTGGTGGCTGAGGACATCTTTTGTGGACCTCTTTGTCTTGGAATGCCCATCTTACGGCCGAGGCGAATATGAGGACCCTGAGGTCAACATTGTACAAGTTAAATAGGGATCGAATCTACTGATAACCCTTTAAAAATAATATGCAAGGTTTCAAAGTGAATTGTCAAGTACAGATGTTTTAATTCACATAAGTATAACTGTTTAAACTGAAATGTGTTAATAAGCATATGATTTTGGAGGATACAAAAATAATTCTGCGGGTATTGCTAACAATGTATGTAAATGACAAAAAATAATCTAGCATCTATTATATTATATGACTGATAGAAAAAACAAAAAAAAAACTATTAAGTATACTAATTGGTCCACAAAAATGTACCATATCAGTAAATCTCGCTCTCTTCTTCCAAAGAACTGGTGAGCAACTGATGTGAACAACTAAACAAGATATTATCATTATTTTAATTAAACATCGTGCCCAGGCCGATCTTTGTTGACGGTGTTACGCTCGATGTTGTTCAGGAATACATATACCTCGGGCAAGCGTTGCAGTTAGGTAGAGACAACTTCGAGCGGGAAATCACCAAAAGAGTGCAGCTTGGCTGGGCAGCATTTGGGAAGCTGCGTCATATCTTTTCGTCGCCACTCCCGCAGTGTCTAAAGACCAAGGTCTTTCATCAATGCATCCTACCAGTCATGACCTACGGAGCCGAAACGTGGAACATGACAATGGAACGCTCCATGCTCGGGATCTCGCTAAGGGATAGAATCCGAAACGAGGTCATCCAACAGAAAACCGGAGTGATGGATATTATCCAAAAGTGTAGCAAGCTGAAGTGGCAGTGGGCTGGCCATGTCTGTCGCAGAACCAACGAGCGTTGGAGTAGACAGGTTCTCAAATGGAGACCACGTCTTGGCAAACGTAGTGTAGGACGCCCCCCAGCCAGATGGTCAGATGACCTAAAGAAGATAGCGGGTAGTGGCTGGATGAAAACAGCGGAGGATCGTGCAAAGTGGCGCACCTTGGGGGAGGCCTATGTTCAGCAGTGGACTGCAATAGGCTGATATGAATGAAAAAAAAATTAAACATTTAATACGAATTTTGTATGCTCAACCTATTGAAAATGTATCCCATTTCCTATTTTTCCTAGCCATAAATTTGTCGCTTAAAAATAAATTCTGGTACCAGATCATTTTGTCGCGCCAGTTTATTTATCCTTAAATTTTTTTTGTAACTGCCGGTTTTACTTTATTTTGACTCTTAATATTAGTCACCAAACTATTTCTTCAGCTAATTTCATTTTTTTAAGTCCCAAATTCCATATAAATTGTAGCTCGATTAAATACGATAACCTCAATACAAAAAATCCTATTTACAAATAAATTAATATGCTCAATTCTCGAATGCCCATTGTATCGAGGGTATCGAGACGTAAGGCATGCCATAAGTCATCTGCGGTGCATATGAGTGGATACATGAGTATGCATTTGTGTGTGTGTTACCCAGCACGCAAGAGTGAGTGCGTACGTTTTCCATGTTTCTTTAATTTCATGAAGTAGAACATCTGTTTACCGTTTTAGAATTTTTAGGGCTTGAGGGCTTAAGCATAGTGAAATGTTTAAAATACTTACTCTGCGATCAGTGAAGGTATGGAACGTGTAGAGGTTAGGGTGGATGCGGTTGTTTACATTGTTGTCTCGCTTGGCCACCAGTTCCCAAGAGACACAGCCGGCGACCATCAGCCGGCCTGGCGGCTTGTAGAACGTCTTCAGCAGCTCCTTTTGACATATAAGGAAACACGGGCATTCTATAAAAAAATCGCAAATTCAATATTCATTTTAATTCCGAAGATAAACTGTAATAATGGAGTTGCTAGGTATTTATTATTAAACTGGTTATTGAACCATCGTCTTATTTTTTTGTAATAGGTATTATGTAGCACTTTTGTTATATTTGTGGAGACTCAATTTAAATAAGGTGACAGGTTAAAGAATACCTTGTTGGCAGGAATTGAAGGACTCTTTATGTTTAGGACTTCTATGCACAAAATGATTGTTTATGAATAAATTGAACTGATTATGCTATCGAATGGTGGGATATCATTTATTAAATACTAGCATCCCGCTCGGGACTTCGTTCCCGTGGGAATTTGGGAAAATTATGTAGCCTATGTTACTCAGAGATAATGTAGCATCCTAATGGTGAAAGAATTTTTGAAATCGGTTCAGTAGTTTCAGAGCCTATTCGTTACATACATACAAAAATACAAATCTTTCCTCTTTATAATATTAGTATAAATTAAAAAACAATCTCATTATGCAATAATTATAATACTGAAATGTATTAAAGAAATTGAGAATGTTAAGAATGTTTATTGTACACATAGGAGACAAATCACTGACATAAGACAGCACATACAAAAAGGTTCTGCAAAGGATATGTATCTTGTTTACATAAATAAAGTATGCACCAATATCTATATATATAAAAATGGAACCCGATTTTCGTTGTCACGGCATCACGCGTGAACGGCTGGACCGATTTGGATGATTCTTTTTATGTTGTGTTCCTTATTGTCAGGAGAAGGTTCTTATGAAAGAAAAAACTAAAAAAGTGCCACGGGAACGAAGTCCCGGGCGGAAAGCTAGTTTTTAAATAAATAGTGATTAATTTCAATCAATTACTTTTCACATTACTTTTTTACTGAATATAACTGATAGTCATTGAAAGGGGGTTACATTTTGGCATAGTTATTGTTAGCCATTTTGTTTATTTTTTCAAAATTGGGGCTACTGAAAGTAATATGTATGTATATAGAGGTAATTCAATTACCAAAAACAGTCTTACAGGCTGTCAAATCCCTTTACATGGTGAACTTTATTGAACTGAACATAAACATATTATTAAACCAGACTAAACTGAACAACTTTCCCCAAAAAAAATCTAGGATGAATTATTCTTCTCCATACAACCTGTACCATCAGCTTAGTCCTTGGCCTGGCTTTTGCCGAGTTAGTAAGACTTTTGACAATCCTTACTAATATTATAAATGCGAAAGTAACTCTGTCTGTCTGTCCGTCTTTCACGCCTAAACTACTGAACCGATTTTAATGAAATTTGGTACAGAGATAGATTAGAGCCTGGGAAAGGACATAGGCTACATTTTATGGCGGAGCCGCGGGCGGAAAGCTAGTTTCTTATAAGTTCCTTGGTAAACATTGAAAAGTTTTATGAAGAGAATTACACCCTTCTCTAATTTAAAAACAGCCCATTTAGTCATACCTCCGGCAGCTTAATATCAGACTCCTCAAGGGGGCTCGGAGTACGCTTCTTCTCCTGAGGCTGCTCAGTCAGGGAGTCATTGCTGTCCTCGTCCTCCGACACTGGCTTGCGAGGTTTGCGCTTGGATGGGCGCTTCGTAGGCGGCACAGTGCGCTTACGACCATTGTTCGACATGGTTCAGAAGCCTGGGAATTTTTCCATATAACTCAAACAATTAGCTATACTAACTACTAATAAGTCTACTAACTAGCAGACTCGTAAGCAAGATGTACACATGACAGCACATCAGGCTATCCATCTTGACCTTGACATCGCCCTTATCTCGCTCGTAAAAGCGCCAACTTTCGTAGTGCAAATGGGTAACCTGGCATGCTGCTGTCTGTACATAGTTCGATCCCCAGTACCGTCATCACCATTTTCCAATCACTCGTTTTCTGATTTACGTAAACTAAACTAACTAATATTCTTATAGTGAGAGAAACCATTGTAAGGAAACTTGCATAATATTCAGGGGATTGATCCAATTAGGTCAGGTTCCCCTATTAGCAGGAGCATGGAAGGTCAGATGGCAGTCCCACCCACGTCTCACCACTGCCATGACTTGACCTGCCATCTCCAGGATCATAGTGAAACAAAGCCCAAATGAGATGGGACCAAATGCTAGGAAGACTTAGGTCTCTATTGTCATTTTTGTCATTTTGATAGCATGAGAGAAAGAGACAATCATTACTTAAGTATAGATCAAGACTAGTCTCCTGCAATATGGGCCTTAGAAACACTAATACTACCGTCCATAAGCTAGAATACCATTAACTGACCCGAGGTAAATTTTCACTTTTTGATGATAACATCACTAACTGAACTTGATGATAACATCACTATTCAGATAACTGAATAAGAAAAAAATTATCTATAGAACCATCTTACTCGTTTTTTGGTTAGAGTGTCACAAAAGCGGCTGCCATGCGGGGAAGAATGGAAAAAAAATCTTGTTTTTTTTTGTATGGCTTGCCTCTTTTGCGGCACTATAACTGATAACAGCATTCTAGCTTATCAAGGGCAGAATACATGATCCTTTGAGTTCTAGTGTGAGATATTATAAGGAGTAGTTGTAAGCATAAGGAGTGTTTGATTTTGTTTATTGTAACTATTCAATTTAAATTGTTAGAGGGGTCGAAGGGTTTGTTGAGGCATGTATGGGCCTGGCTGGTCAAATCAGCTATTCTTTACTGCCTTATAAAATGCTGGCTTAGTTAAATAGCACAAGTTTTCCATTTTACCAGCCCATATACGTCCCCACCGAGGGGCACGGGCCTCCCTTCAAAACACGAAGGGGATTAGGCCAATGCGGGTTGGTGGGTTGGAGTAAAAGTTTATTTATAACAAATCCTTATTTATATATGTTTTGCATGTAGGTATATGAAATTTTGAACAGTAAAGTTACCCAATGGCAAAAGCAAAAGAGGAAGACAGACTAAGATGAAGAAGATAAGAGTAATGACTGGGGAAAACAATGTACCAAACTAAAATAAAAAAAAGCATTTATTTTGATAAATTTACTCATACTGTTGAAATAAAGGCATTATTTTACAAATAAGATACTAGGCTGATTAAGATTATTTAGTTAGAGGAGTATCTGTAACCATTACAATACAACCAACATCATTGTGTTCTACAAATTGTAGTTGCAAAAATTTACTTACTGCGACAATGTCTTTAAGTAAAGATCTTCTGAATTCAAAGTACTTGAATACATTTTGTTACTTTAGAATTCTAAGTAAAGAGAGGGTATCTGTGTCATCAATACTATTGCTACGCTAAAATGGCCATGATAGGTTAGAAACTATGTGATGAAATATCCATAATGTAGGTAGGTATTTGTAAAATATTTTAGTGCAAAATTACTTTGCAATCCCAGAAAATGTTTTATCCAGGAAGACAGGTTGGCCATTGCAATGCTGTTTTGATGTGTAGAACAAAACAATAGTTAACTCGAGTGTACATAAGCTACCCAAACAAAAACATAAAAGGAAGTAAGTTTCATTACATTCTCTCTTCATTCACGGGACTAAAGGTTTCTTACTGGTTGTTTTTAAGCGGTTTAGGTAAACTAACCATATTCGCCAAGTGCCAAATTGTCGGTAGGCACAATTAAAATCGAGGCGTAACTGCTAACAGGCCATTGTCAGCAGGTGTCTCGGCTACAACCGTTAGCCAAAATTACATGTTAATCGCAATCATACCCCTTGTCAGCGCTAATTGCCTGGTACCGGTAAGCTATGTACAACACACAGAAGTACATTATCTATCAAACCATCAGGTAAAAACCAAAATAAGCAAACCGTCAGCAGTATACATGGCACACAGATTCTGGACACGTGTATATTGAGAAGTACAACTTTTCACGCGACCAAAATCCTATTAAAACTATTTAAAACATTGAAATATAACCCAAAAACGACTTACCGACCAAAAACAGCAAAACTCAAATAATACTACACAATTTTTCTAATGTTTGGAGAACAAAACTCGATGGCGTTATTTGACAATAAAGATGGCAGTGGCAGGCAGAGAACATAAAAAACCTCGAATTGGGGATGCCGCGGAAAAATTATTAACCGTTTCATGTTAGGTATTGAAAAAACGTCGCGTCATTATTACAAAATGTTACCAGCAAATGTTATCAAAACACCAACAAGTTATATTGCTTTCTCCGTCTAACGCATGTATATTAGGTAAGCACGAAAGAGAAAGAATATAGATTATGTATACTGTTGTGTGGTAAGGATTTACTTAAAATGGAATATTTTTATAATGGCAACTCTTTGATACTCTTATTTGACCAAGGGAAGTATGTAACATTCTGCCAAGTTGCAAAGGATAGAAAAAGAAAAATAGAAACAACAAAAAGCACCCAAGCAAGGCAGGCAGGCAAGTTTTTTGTTGAATTTGATATTAATTAATTAAGATATTAATAAGATAAACACAAAAAACACATACATTAAAAAATAGGTAAGATACTATTTTTTAATGTAAGTCCTAACTCTGTTATTATACGAATCAAAGCCAAAAAAAGGGGGTTATGTTATTGTGATCACTCTCCCATTATTCAAGCGTGCAAACATATTATCGATTTTAAATTTTATCTCCAAGCATTAAAGTTTACTATCCATTGGGGAAATTTGACAGTTTGTGGTAACCTGATGTGCCATTGACTGTACACACGGCAGCACATCAGGCTATACAATGCCCGTATACCCAGCAGAACCCTTCGTCTAATTCGATCAACAGCTATAGTTTTACTTGCCTGGTATTAAACTTCTAAATCGTTTAAGCAAAAAATAACTTAGTAGGTACCTCAAGGGTTTATCGGAAATTTTAAATTATTTTCCAGCAGGACCCTCCCCGCTGTTTAAAGGTTTTTAGAGCAGTAATGTATGTCTTCGTATAGCGGCGTAAAGTTCAAATTATATTCGGTTTTTGTTTTAAAGTTATTAGTTTACGAGTAATACACCTATAAGTGTTTTATTTTGCCAGCTGGACCTTTTTTCCTTTGAGGTTTACAGCCCAGATAAAAATATTTTCTAGCAGCATTCTATTAGTACCTACCTTTCAAAAACCTTACCTATCGCTTCATTTAAATAATTAGTAGTTTAAGAGAAAAAAAAACACTTATCGTTATTTTCCTCAAGGGAAAAAGGGTCTTGATGGCAAAATAAAATAGTTGTAAGTAGGTGTGTTACTCATAGATATTTGTGCACTCTATTTAGTTTTCGTACTCCACCATCATACAAAGCTAAAGAGGCTCCACTGCTGGAAAATACATCTCCATAATATATGAGGACAGAACATTGTCTTGCTTGGCAGAAGCTTCGAAACAAAGTTAGGAGACTACTCTGGTTATCATTGTAATTTTTTTTGGCAACGTTTTTACTACATAATTAAATTAGCATTCAATCAACAATTGTCACAGATTTATTGAAATATTAGTTAACAAACTTGTTTAACAAAACTTTAACGCTTATTTTCTGAAAAATATATAAATCATAATAAAAACGCAACTTCTTAAGCAGACGACAATATTACAATGTAGGTACGATGATGTTTTTTATTTCTGGTTTCTTGCATTGTGATGATCATTAGCTTCCATTGGTCTCACCAGATTCAAAAATATAGAATATAGGTAAGTGATGGTACCGGAGTATCAAAATCAAACTTCTGTTTTTCTATCATGTTAAAACAACAAAAACCTGGAAAAAATACAGTTTTAGAAATTTGCGATCGCGTCGCATCGTCCGCGTGTTAAAAGAATAAAGAATTAAGTAAGTAATTAATTTGTATTAATGTAGGTACCTTTTAAGCCAGTTGTGTCTGTGCCTTTAGCACCCACTCCAAACTTAAACCCTCCCAAATGATAGCTCTTTGCGTTTCCCTCAACCTCATAAACTGTGCCAGCACGATCATTACACTTGCATTCAAATTTTTCGTTTTTCTTCTTTGTAAGACAACCACAGTTCTTTACTATTTTCTTACGAAACTTTCCGTAGATGATTTCGCATTTACACAAATCATTCTCCTTGCATCCTACTTGTCGCTTGTTGGTGTTTTTGCAG
The DNA here is from genome assembly GCA_949987775.1 of Aproaerema taeniolella. Classification (NCBI taxonomy): domain Eukaryota; kingdom Metazoa; phylum Arthropoda; class Insecta; order Lepidoptera; family Gelechiidae; genus Aproaerema; species Aproaerema taeniolella. The sequence goes on along the minus strand of OX465242.1, from coordinate 33,230,073 downwards.
TTTAACAGTCTTGCTATACGCTTTGGTGGTTCTTTAAGCGGAGCTTTATCATCTTTAAGTTCCACGTAAATAACATCATCCGGGTCGAGTTTACACAGATCGTAATGATCGATGGGTCTAAATTTCCAGGTGGAGTTTTCACAATCACACTCATTCATCAAGTGAGGTGGTTTAACTGCTACGGTGAAACCCGAAACATGGTGCGAGTATTCTTGTAAACACTTCCACTCCTTTGAAAATTTACGAGGACACGGTTCTGTAACTAAAATGATGATTACATTTTTTAGACTTCACGAAGTGTACTTTACACTCTACCTTATTCTTAGGTCTAGAACAAACTGGTGGACTTTACACTGTGCCTTAGTCTCACGACCTAGAACAAACTTGCTCGACCTATGATTATCTAACAACCAAACCAAAATAAGGGCAGCCCTCAGTTTTTTGGGATTCCGCGCGATGATTTATAGTGTCGCTAACTTCTTGTAGGGAAGAGTACGTAACGTAGCATCTTGGCAAAGAATAAGAACTGCAAAGTGTATCTTTGGACTACTCATACAAAAGATGTGACTTCCACCAGTTTTATCGCGATTTCCCCTACACTGCTTCTCCAAAAAAGTAATGACTTAACTGCAGATAAGCCCAATGCAGCAATGTAAGTAAGACGATATTTATATAACACTAGCATCTCGCTCGGGACTTCGTTCCTGTGGGAATTCGGGAAAATTATGTAGCCTATGTTACGCAGGGATAATGTAGCATCCTAATAGTGAAAGAATTTATGAAATCGGTCTAGTAGTTTCGGAGCCTATTCGTTACATACAAAAATACAAATCTTTCGTCTTTATAATATTAGTATAGACAGAATGTCATAGTCGTACTATTTTCAATATAATTTTATTTCCATGTAGAATATGTAGATGCATTCAATCGAACACTGCAATTTCTTTTGTGCCCGGTTAAAAATGGAAAAATGAATTACCTGGTCTGCGGACGTAAGGAGGAGGGCAAACTGGAACTTTAATTTTTTTTTTAAGCTTTAGTGATGGTTTTATATCAGTTGATTCTGGTTTTATACAAGTCAATTCTTGATTTATTTGTGTTGTGGTACATTTTTCTGGCGACTGTGTGCTCTCTTTAAGAAGTATACATTTTTCTGGCGACTGCATGCTCTCTTTAAAAAATATAAAGTTCGTTGCAAAATACATAGTTTATCTATTGCATAGTGAATGAAGAATTAACTATACCTTCCTTGCTGTGTATATTTAATCTTGATGAAGTATTGTGGCGAACTATGCCTAATCCTGGTATCAGTTTTCAAACTGCCTAGATACTGTAGTTACCTAATCGACAACACCAGATAGGACCGACTAACTGTTTAACTTGCTCTCCTAAGCACGGGTACGTTCGTGACAAATTGCGACTATATTCGTCCTATCAGGTTCTCGTTCCCGTTGCTTAACTTCACTAATCGATTCTGAAAGTTAGGCGCCACTGGGCTGTGGTTGCTATATTAACTGAAAGTAAATCATACCAATTCAAACATACAGAAAATTAAAAAAATACAAAGCTGGTGGAGTAAAAGTGTTGTTTCTGTAAAACATTAAGTTTAAAGGAACCAAATGTAGGGAGTAAAAACAAACTAGTTAAAATTTAACTTGTGTTTAACATTCCAATTACCTTCTTTTTTCCTGCACTCTTCTTCACAGATCTTTTTATAGTAGTCTTCTTCGTAGATTTTTTTACAGAGTAACTTAGTCAACTCGTCGATTACATCGAAAGTGTCAACATTTTCATTCTTTTTTGTTGTCTCTAACGGTTTTCTGTTCACATGCGGTTCGAAAAGCTCCTTCGGGTATGGGTATGGGGCGGTTTTACCAGTATAAGGATTTGGCCAAAGTTCTGCAAAAAATTAGTTCACTTTTTTTATGAGGAGGGATAACTCTTGACCTCAATCTTGACCAAGGTCATAGATGAGGTCGGCGATTGAGCGTTATCTCATAATCTCACATAGAGTCGCATACGCTCGTTGCGACTCTATGTGAGATTATGAGATAACGCTCAATAAATTAGAAACAGCAGTAAATTGGCCCCGGCCTTTCAAACAAGAAAAGAAGAAACTAATAATCCAACCTTGCATCAAATATTGTTTTCTACTGTATTTAGTAAGTACATGCTTAATTCACACAGTACTATTTATTGTTAAGTGGATGCGGGTGGCGCAGAGCCGATCGATGTGAAGATCCTTAGGGAAGGCCTATGTCCAGCAATGGACGTTTATGTACCTACCCAACTTCTTTATTTTTTTGTTGGCCATTTCTGTCCCACTGCTGGGCAAGGGCCTCCCCTGGTTTTGACCACCGATTTCGGTCCAATGCATTTTCCCTCCAGGCGTCATCAAAAGCGTCTAACTCATCTTTCTACCGTTTTCTTGGTCGACCCCTGCCATGACGACCTTTGGGTGTCTACTGTGTCGTGACATACGCCAATCGGTCTGGCCCATCCCCATTTGAGTTTCGCAACTCTTTTACCAATGTCCGCGATGCCAGTTTTTGAACGCTGGGCGGTGGTGTTGCGGACTCTGTCCATTCTCTTGACGCTCAATATGCTGCGCTCCATCGCTCTTTGGCAGACTGCGAGTTTGGACTTTTGTTAATCGGTGAACGACCAAGTCTAAGCATCGTAAGTTAGGAGAGGCAAGATCTAGATACATGTCGACGAGTTGACGTTTCAGAATTATTGGAAGGTCCCCCTATACCTACCTACTTATATCATTTTAAAACGTATAACGTATGTGTACAAATCATTAGATACATGTATTTTGTGTAGGCTTGATGGTATTCGAGCTATAGCTAGTTCAATTTTGTTAAAATAGACTAAAGCCAATTAGTTACGCTGCCTGCTCAATTTCTTCATCAATCAGAATTTTATATGTCCAAATTTTCAGAAAATACGTTTTGTGATGATAACTATCATGAAATAAAATTTAAGCTTTTGTTACTGCTCTATTTCAAAAACTATATAATGCATACATTCCAAACGTAATATACATTTAAAACATACTTTACATTAATTTCAAAAAAGATGAAACACAGTCAAGAGTGAGTCGGACTCATGCTAAAGATATTTTTTATTATTTTTTTATTATAAGATTTGACCATAAGGTCAAAGATGAGGTCGACGATGGAGCGAGTTAACCCAGAAAATGCCTATAAAGGCACTGGTACTCCCACGCACCGACGGAACACAGCAAGCTGTTTGGCGTCGGACTTCGGTAGGAGGGTGGTCGCGAACCAGACGGCCCTTTACAGAGCCTACCACACCGCATGAGACCATAGGACGACACCTCAGATTCAGAAAAAAATGAAGTGTCGTTGCCTGGGATGGATTACTAGGAGGCAGGTCTCATTTGTGTTTCCTTAGTCGCCTCTTACGACACCCACGGAAAGAGATGGGCTGGTGTTATTCTCAACCGATCACCACACGGTTATTTACCTAAACAGAAACTCGCACTCGAACTGTTTTTGTGAAGTTTGCCTGGTTATTTGTCGTTGAATTACTATCATTATTTACACCAATGATATTATATGTTACTTATTTACACTATGACTCGGAAATATTAGTAAACGTGCGTTAGACGTATATGTCTTCGTTTTATTTTATAAAAATAACCAGGTAATTGTCACAAAAACAGTTGGAGTGCCAGTTTCCTTTTAAATATCTTTAGCTTGAGTCCGACTCACTCTTGACTATTTTATATGATTTTTTAAAATATGTATTAAGTTTGGAATGTATGCATTATATAGTTTTTTAAATAGAGCAGTGACAAAAGTTGTTAAAAAAATGCGATATTTTGGACGTTTGTTGTATAGGGACCCCACTGTGGTTTAAGTTTTTAAGCTTGTTTATGCTATTTTATAATAGTTACTATCATAATACGTATTCCTTGAAAATTTGGACATGCTAAGTATAATAGTTTGAAAGATAGAGGGGCTGCGACTGAAACACCAAACGCACATATCAACTAGCGGACGCACTACAGTTCGTTCCCATGGGAACTTCGTATAATCTCTTTTAGGTAAGCTCCCACAATATCTGAAGATAATCTTAGCAAAACTCCAAACTTAGAGCTTGAATAGTTTTGAATTTGCAAGGAAATCTTTGTAATAATGACTATACTGTCATTAATCTGATGACACATTTTATTATCATTTTTTAACTAGCTACAGCTTGAAAACCGTCGTTTACAATTTAATGAGGATCTTTGTATTTATTATAGTTTTCGCAAAAAAGATAAATAACTGTTTACAGGGACAAATTTAACGGCGAGGGGGGGTGTAGCGTCAGGTGGAGGGGACACCACACCCAAAGGTATCATGCCACATAAGTTTCACAACTTTATTAATTTGTATGTTTGAAAAACACAGAATTACCGAGCTACAACCCTAGTCAGAATTTTCAACCCGCCAAATGGCGTTTTACTTTACATGCAATGAAAAATTTCAAAATATAAATTATGTATATGTTATAGTCAAAGGTCGATATGCAGTCACTCCGCGGAATGACTGGTTTATTCTAGGTTCGGACAAACCCCGAAATTAATTCCAATTTCGGCCTTTGACTAAAGTAGTTTTAGTCAAACCTAGAAGTTCCTAACTTTTTAGTCAAACGTTGAAAGTGAAATAATATGTTTCGGGCTTTGCCTAGGTGATCCTAGAAGCGACTGGCAGACTCAGTCAAACGTCAAACGTCCGGTCAAAAGTACAGATGTACTGGCTTTATAAAATGCCACTGCAAGAAAAAATGCACTTTATGTAAATGTAAAAGATCTAACGTATTGTGCAATTCTAAACGTCATAATGGTGAGGCATGTGAGAATAAAGATTATTTTTTTAATTTTGCCAATTAGTGGAGGGCCGTTAGAACAAAAATCGTCAAAGCCTCGGAACCCAGTTCCACTGAATTTATTTTCGTGAAACTTTTTTTATTACACTGTTGGATGTATACATAATAAAGTTTACCCCTCAAACTTTGCCGATCTCAATTAAATCTGGTATTTAGGAATTCCCATACAAAAGAAGAGTCGGATTTTTTTACCTACTGACAAAGATATCCATACAAAATCAAAACTATTGAAGCTTTGAGTTTGAAATTTTGCAAAGATGATCTTTAAATATTGTGGAAGCTATTTAAAGAGATTACACGGAGTTCCCATGGGATCGAATTGTAGGTCGTACGGCTAGTTATGTACGTTTGATGTTGCAGTCGCAGCCCTCTATCTTTCAAATTATAAAAATAAATAAACGCTACACACTCAAAGGCCCACACTAAGGTTTTCCCCTGTGTCGTGGGTCCCTTGGAACACACAAAGACAAACACAAACACCCATGACCCGAGAACAATCATCTGCTTTTTACACAAATGTTTGCCCCGACTGGGGATCGAACCCAGGACCCGTCGATCAAGAGGCAGCGTCACTACCACTCGACCAAACCGGCCGTCGACCAGTCTAGGTTTTAGTATATTGTCTTAGTTTGTTAGAATAAGTGTAATAAAATGACATTTTATTGTCTTTATTGCCATAATGAAAATAAAAAAATAGTTTAATATAACGACATTTTTAATTTTAATATTTATTGTTTCAATATTTAGTGGAGAGCCGTTAGGTTTCAACCTCGGAACCCAGTTCCACTGAATGTATTTTCGTGAAACTTTTTTTATCACATTGTTGGAGGTATAAATAAAAAAGCTTACCCCTCAAAATTTGCCGATCTCAATTATACCGGTATTTAGGAATTCCCATACAAAAAATCATCGGATTTTTTCACCCACTTACAAAGATTTCGACGCAAAATCCAAACTATTGCAGCTGTAAGTTTTAAATTTTGCATAGATGATCTTTAGATATTGTGGAAACTTATCTAAAAGAGATTACATGGAGTTCCCGTGGGGATGAATTGTAGGGCCTCCACTAGTTGATATGTACGTTTGGTGTTTCAGTCGTAGCCCTCATCTTTCAAACTATAATAGAGAGCATGTCAAAATTTTAAGAAAATACGTATTATGATAGTAGCTATCATAAAGTATAATTTAAAAAATTAAAAACTTAAACCACACTGGGGTCCCCATACGACACACGTCCTAAATATCGCATTTTTTTAACAACTTTTGTTACTGCTCTATTTCAAAAACTATACAATGAATACACCTCAAACTGAGTACACATTCAAAAAATATTTTACATTAATTGAAAAATATATGAAAACCAGTCAAGAGTGAGTCGGACACAAGCTAAAGATATTTAAACAGAAACCCTCACTCGAACTGTTTTTGTGACATTAACCTGGTTATTTGTCATAGAATTACGGTTAATATTTACACTATGACTCGGGAAATTTTAGTATCCGTGCGTTAAATGTATGTGTCTTCGTTTTATTATATATAACAGTAATTCTATGACAAATAACCAGGTAAAATGTCACAAAAACAGTTCTAAAGAGCGCTTCAGTTTAAATATCTTGAGCTCACTCTTGACTGTTTTTCACGACTCACTCTTGACTGTTTTTCATATATTTTTTAATAGTTTTTGAAATAGAGTAGTAATAAAAGTTGTCAAAAAAAGCATCCGGTTTCATATTTAGGACGTTTGTCGTATGGTGACCCCACTGTGGTATAAGTTTTTAATTCTTTTAATTATATTTTACGATAGCTACTATCATAATACGTATTTTCTTAAAATTTTGACATGCTCTCTATTATAGTTTGAAAGATGAGGGCTACGACTGAAACACCAAACGTACATATCAACTAGTGGAGGCCCTACAATTCATCCCCACGGGAACTCCATGTAATCTCTTTTAGATAAGTTTCCACAATATCTGAAGATCATCTATGCAAAATTTAAAACTTACAGCTGCAATAGTTTGAATTTTGCGTCGAAATCTTTGTAAGTGGGTGAAAAAATCCGATGATTTTTTGTATGGGAATTCCTAAATACCGGTATAATTGAGATCGGCAAATTTTGAGGGGTAAACTTTTTTATTTATACCTCCAACAATGTGATAAAAAAAGTTTCACGAAAATACATTAGTGGAGAGCCGTTAGGTTGAAACCTAACGGCTCTCCACTAAATATTGAAACAATAAATATTAAAATTAAAAATGTCGTTATATTAAACTATTTTTTTATTTTCATTATGGCAATAAAGACAATAAAATGTCATTTTATTACACTTATTCTAACAAACTAAGACAATATACTAAAACCTAGACTGGTCAAACCCCGATTTCATGAAACTGAATTTCAAGGTTTCCCTGACCAAATAGTCTCTCCTAGGTTTGACGTCATCTAATCAAAGGCCGAAGAACTTCATTTATTTTGGGCTTTGACTAAGGCTGACATTCATAGACAAAAACTAAGCCAAGACCCGACTCTGAAATGTCAAATTAAATGTCATTTGCCTACTAAAGAAGGCAAATTTGACATTTCAGAGTCGGGTCTTGGCATAGTTTTCGTCTATGAATGTCAGCCTAAGACTTCAAGTCAGACTTGAGGATTGACTAGTCAAATCTAGGAGCGCCGGAGCTTCGAGGTTAGACTATAACATATACATAACATTGTACATTAAATAACATAACAAGGATACTTAGATTCTAGATAGCGAAATATATAAAATCGATTTTGAATAACACTAAAATTATAAATGTCACCTCTGATATTATCCAAAAAATAAAAAAAATATATGTGAACCTAAGAAGCATCTCGATGACGTCAGCTTTCAGTCCATTCACTTAGGAGCCACGATGCCGCAGACAGACACAGATTAACAGAAAAAAATTCCCTTCGAGTGACAAAATATTACGTAAAAATGGCTTTTGGCCCCCCTTCTCGCGTAATAAAATAATTAAGTTTCTTACCACTATAAGTATCACTAATAAATGCGGCTGTCTCGTGACATAAAATATCACATAGAGGAGTTCCAACGTTTTTAGTATTATTACGACTGGCTGGAATAAAAATAAAAATGATTACCTCTATGAACAATAACGCTATTACACATGAGTCGTTAGTTCTCAGAAGTCGTAAAAATAAAAATAATGCAACAAAGGGTTAGTGAGATTAAATCCTATAATATTATAAAGTGAATGTTTGTTTGTTACGCTTTCAAGCCTAAACTACTAAAACGATTTTGATAAAATTGGGTATACAGAGGAATGCTATAGGATACATTTTTATCCCACAGCTGGGCACGATATAAGTTGTAGTCTGCGCGGGCGGAGCCGCGGGCGGAAAGCTAGTAAATATATGTATATTATGAGCCCATATAGTAAGTCCCCGAAATAATTTAAAAAATATTATATTAAATCTTACTAATTAATATGTTGATACGTGCTTACCTCTGTCTTTAATATTACACCAGGTTTTCTTCAGTGCTAAAATAATAAAAATAATTATAACCAGTTTAATTCAATATTTTATTTCTTAGTGGCTTAAAACCAACTTAATTGTTTGAGAAACTATTAAGCATAGGAACTACCTACTTAGAACTTAAACATTGGATTAACACGAAGGCTACATCCTACTGTCCATGAAACTTCAACTTCCCCAAGGAATATAGGTCAAAATACGAACAAAAAAATTTGAGTTCCCATACAAACTTCATCAGCATATAGCGCATTTTGTATGGGGATTCTTTATTTTGACCTATGTTCCTTGGGAAAGTTGTTCAGTTTCACGGACTGATTAACCACCCGAGAGGTTGAAAGAGAGATACCTAAAGCCTATTATGTCACCGGATAATTTTCAAAACCGTAATATTACAATTTCAATAATGAAATTACAATAAATAAATAATTTTCCCAGTAATATTACGAAATTTGCGCCTTTCCCGCATTTCAATAGACATCACTCCTATACCATAAGGTTGCCTGGAAGAAATTGCTGTTAAGAATTAAGGCCGCCTATTTGTATGCATTGTATCCAATTTGCTGTAAATATTTTTTTCCTATATGCGCAATAAAGAATATTGTATTGTAAATTTAAAATTTGCCCAGTAAAATTACAATTCTACGAAACATTAAGGGCCGCCTACATGAAATTAGGATAAGTTATGTTAGGTTAGACTTTTTAAGGTTTGATTAGGTTGCAAAAGTCCGTTAGTGTGAAAAAAATTGAGGCAGTTCACAAAGTACCGAGAGATTACTATCTTACTAAGTAAAATTACAATATTACGGGTTTGACAATGTTACGGTGGCATATATAAAATTGAAGGTCCTGACTTACTGACTCATCAACACCCAGCCCAAACCTTTGGACCTAGAAAGTTGATATTTGGTACAGAGGTTCCTTTTATAACGTAGGCAAGGAAAAATAAAGGATTTTACGAAATTCCCAAGGGAACGAAGTCCCAGATATCCTCTAGTATGTGAAAATTGTAAGAATAATGGATATTTGTTACACCTTGACGCAAAAACTACTAGACGCTTTTTGATGAAACTTTGCAGTTACATGCTCCCGCATAGAAGTCCAGAATAAGATAAGATAAAAACGGATAGAAGTCCAGAAAGGAAAGCTAGTTTTTGCTAAAATTAGTTAGCAAAAAGTAAGGATTTAAATCAGCCCAGCAAACTAAACAAATTTCCCCGAAGAACATGTATCCAAATAGGAAACATTTTTTCGTCTCTTCACAAACTGAACTACTTCCACCAAGAACATAAATCGGTGAAAGTTTTTTTCAGTTTCACGGGGAAAAGCAACCCCTAAAATTTCGCTAACTATTTTAAAGTCACTCCATATTTAAGGCAAAATTATGTCCCTGGAGGTAAACAATTCAGCTCATGGTGTTATTTAGAAATTTATTCAAAACATATATTAAGAAAAAAAAAATTTGAGAAAGAAAATATCCCTTACCACGCACGCGGGTAAGCGTTTTAAAAATACGAAATTAGAATAATTCAATTTTACTTTTCATTGAATTATTTTGAATAATACCTAAACCTGGATTTTTTAATGATATGCAATAAAGTATTGAGTCGCATTTACACTACAAAAAGATAAAACAAAGAAACATCGTACCCGGAAAATGCTTGCAACTAATTTTTTGTCGGAGTTCTGAAAAATTCAAATCGATTAATTAATGAAACCTTGCTGCAGATAGTAAAATTAATAGACTGAGATCCTGGGGCCGCCAGACCTTACTTATTTTCTCATTAACCAAATTTGTAGGAAATAGTAATGCTAGTACGTACTAGTAACGTATGAATACCAGCTAACCTGGGCCGACGGCCAATTTTCAGCTACCAGGTTCTGAAGCTACTTACAAAAATTACTCACTTGTCTTGAAGTCTGGGTGCTGAAACTGATGTCTTATAGAATATAATTAATTAAATATAAAAATTAATGTTTAACATTGCCAGACACTCTCCGTCGGCTGTAATTTCTACCAGACGTTTTACAGCACGCAAGTAAATTATACGATTGTACCTACAATCTGAGCCGTGATTTTTTATATGCTGTTCAGGGAACTGTGACAATATTTTTTGAAGCACCCAGACTTCAAGACAATTAAGTAATAAGTCCCTTCAGAACCTGGTAGCTGAAAATCGGCCGTCGGCCCAGGTTAGCTGGTAGTCATACGTTACTAGTACGTACCTACTAGCACTACTATTTCCCACACATTTGGTTAACGAGAAAATAAGTAAGGTCTGCCGGCCCTGGGATCTCAGTCTACTACTCCAGAGAACTTTATTATTGGGACCACTGGGAAAGTATATTTTATCTTTTTCCGCCTTTATTATCCTTTATAGGACACAAGTTTAGATTATAAGAATAGTTAAAAACGTCAATGCTTAAGTCAGTCTCTATTTGTGTACAATCAAGAATTGTTTTTTGGAAAGTGCTTATGCTTATTGGTAACATCACACTTCATGTGCTGCTTTTGAGTGTAAAAAAAGCTGTTTAACGCCTCATGATAATTATACTCCTTACCAGAAAATGCAAAATACAAGGTGTTTTAGTCTTTTAACACTCCCTACGTTTTATCGTGCGCCATAATTATCACAGTGGTGGTTGACAGATATGCCAGTCTTCGAAAAAATATAAGGACCCCTTTAATGTGTAGATACGTTTTTTGCCACGGAAATAGTTATTAAAAAAAAAAATACACTTAAAAATCTAAATTTACACTTATACGCGTCCTGGTTCCCAGCAGGCGGCATTTCTTAGTTTCAATGTTAAGTAAATGAATGAATTTTCTATTTGAATGGTAACTTACAATGCAACACACACACACACACACACACCACACACACACACACACACACACACACACACACGCATACACTGGCTTGTACACACAAATAATTAATAATCAATAATTAATATAATGTTGTTCAATGTTCAAAGACTTTTGTTCGCTTCACTCTAATTTTTAAATCTGTTTTTATTTTTATTTTATTATTATTTTATTTTATTGTAAGAATTGTACCTTTTACAAAGACTACAAATATATACCTAGTTATGGAAGAGCGGAGCCTCTCAACACAAGTATTTTTTATTACTCAAAGGGAGTGCTCCTGTAACATGTAATGTAAAATTAGTCTAAGTTACGGTAATAAACTTTTTTCTTTTTTTTTTTTTTTAACTGATTACTAGAGTTGCGACTATTTGACTTTTGAATATTTAATAAAATATTGTTCTTTCTATTGTTGGGTCTTTAAACATTACAGGATGTATATTAAAAAAATTGCAAAAGTCAGGTTGATAAGTTGTTCTTTTGCGATCTAAGAGAAGAACAAAACGAGGAACAAACAGACAGTCGTACACACTTTAACAAGATTGTTTTCCTGTCGTGTCGGCAGAAACTGGGCTAATGAGTAATGAACTAATTACTACTAATGACAATCATTTGCAAAGGCGACGACAAATATACGATAGCAAGAGAAGGCCTTTGCTCAGCATTGGGACACGAACGATGGAAAATTCCCGTCTGATTCTCGAACTCGGACGGGGTAAAATTACTTTGTCGAGATCCCTCCGTTACGTATTGAGCGCTATTCTTCATCTTTTATATTGCGCACTGTCAAGGCATGGAATTCTCAAAGTTCGAGTGAGCTCAAATGGCCCAACTATGTTTAAAGTTCGAGTGAATAGGCTTTTTCTGGTTGAGTTCGCTACATCCTCGATCGTATCTTAGCCTTGAGCTAGATTGTGGTCAAGGGTGAACCCATTTAAATAAAAAAAAACTATGATGAGCGTTCAAACATATGAAATCCCAGACTTACTTTTCATTGAAAAAATTTTGCGAAGTTTACCAGCGCTGTTTGCAAGAGCAGTTCTACTGAGTAAACTATTTCCAATATAGGGTATAGTGCAGCGAGATGTCGCTTTACTGGCATGGTCTGTTGTTTTCATGTAACCTTTGCTATAGTCGAATGCGGGAGGACCGGTGGATTTGACTGATTTTAGGCGTGCCGCTATCTGTTTGCATCCGCAGTCGTAGAAAGACAGTTTACTGCCAGATCTCTTGTCATATTCAGGATTTCCGGTGCTAGTAGCGCAGCAACAGGGTCCGGGACGACATTTACATATTTTTCTCATTACTGCAATAAAGAAAATGTGTTGCAAGTTCTACTTACTCTGCACTTTAAAGTCTGTTAGACCCTAGAGTCACCTCAAATAAACGAATACTTCTACTGTTAAACATATTTTAACGGGATTTGTTTTAAAAGAGTATCCGATATTTGCGCGCCATGATCACGGATGAACTGGAGAACTGCGGGTAGTGTCAGGAGCAGAAAAAACGGTTCTCTTTCTTGTACGTTTCTTCCGAGTACTCTCCGTACTCATTAGAAACTCGTCCCGGCACACACGCGTACTGAGTCACTAATAGTTTTGTGCTGTTGGAAAATCGAACCCGTAACCTTCAGATCAGTATTAGTATAAGTATAAAAAAAACAAACCATGGCCCACCTAGCAACATGCAGTGCGTGCCCTACCACCTGCACGCAACAAGACCTAATAGACGCTACTCAATCCGCCGTTCAAGTGGCTACGTTCTGGGCCACAACTTTATAGTTACTTGCCATCGACTCGCTAAGAAGAAGAAGTATAAGTATATAGGTGGCCCTGCCAGCGACGTCTGAAAGAAAATACTCACTCCCTCCCGTGTATGTTCTGCGATTTTTAAAGTTATTACACATTTTGTGATTTTTTTTCTACCAGCATCAATATTTTTTTCTCTTTCTGTTAAGATTTAAAAAAAATCTTGGTGATAGTTATTAAGGAAAATATCAACTGCCACTTCAAAACAAAAAAAAAATTTAGGAGTATCTACTCGTTCGTACATATTTAAAACACGTACCTTTAATTATTTCCCGTTCTGCTTTCAGTTCTCTTTTAAATTGTTGAATTCTCTCCTTCTGTTCCTTGCGGAGTTCTTTCTTCGTCTTGGGTGTTGGTGATGTTGTCGCTGTTAATAGACATTATCTATTAAATAAAGTTAAAAAAGCTTTATTTCATAGAACATTCCGGACATTATTTAAAATAAAGGAGTGTCTTTTCAAAAGGGCTTATTTCCACTTTGAGTCTTTTTTAATCTGACAATGCCATTCGATTCTCCATACAATTATACATAGCTTACTTTTACTTAACTTTTTCAATACCTACGTCTTATTTCATTATGAAACTTGACCATCAAAAGTGACTTCCGAATCAAAACGGCTCATTTTGGATACATTTTTACCCATAATGAGTTTTTGTGTAAAGAGTTTTTCGCTATTTCTGAAAAAATATACTAAATTGAAATAAACCCTTTTTAAAGATACTCCTTAGTCAAAGTTACTTAAAATGATTTCAATACATACAATCATCAACTCAAAACCCGACAACCTCTCACCACTTACATCATATTTAATCTTATAACTCTGAATTTATGTCAAACGTGGCATCATGTGGTTTTACGACCACTGATGCTCTGTCTACCCCGATAGGGATTATAGACGTGAGCGTATGTATGTAATACATATTCGTTAATTCAGGATGTTACATTTAAGGATTTAAATACACACATACATATTCGTTCTTTTGACTCTACGCCTATTCGCAATCTTCCCCATATAGGCAAGAAACTCCGAGGGGAGCTCTTTACAAAAAATAAAAAAATCTCATGTCAAACCTTCATCAATGCATTGATTCTAGTGACTTAGGAAATTAAATGGGATTACGTGAGTGTATTGGCAAATTAATTTGGGAGATTCAGGTGGACTACCAACGATAGTACCAATCTTGATTGACACTTTTCTGTGTTTCATTTATAATATTCGCTATGTTTACAAGCAATATGACGAATTTGCGATCGATATAAACTTATCTGGTAGTCCCTCAGACGACCAAGGGAGCACCGCCCGTCGGCGTCTATCCAAGGTGTTTTAAAAAAACCCAAAAAGTTTTATTCCAGAATTTAATTTTAAAAGTGAAATAGTAGCAACTCTAGTAATTAGTTGCACGGTTTGACATGACATGACATGTCATATTTGTAATAGAGCTGCGCATGTTCAATTGTAATTAATTTTGAATTATCTTTTTTTTGGGTTTGTTCGAAACACCTTGTAGATAGTGCACACCACGAAATATAACACATGATCCAAGAAAAAACATCTGCTTCTACATGTTTCCTCCGACCAAAACAATATAGTTACAATACAATACAATATACTATTGTTGCACACATGGGAAAATACAGATTATGCTTATGTTAGTTGTCATTTTTTTAAGACTGGTATTTGTTTTGACATTATTTGCTGCTTTTGAGTGAACTACTTTACTTATACCTGATAATATTTACATTATGGCATTTTACCTTTTATCACACCAGTTGGCGTAGGAGTTTTTATGTAAGCCCTAGGTTTGCAGGTTGTATCACTTGGAATTTGACCTGAGAAACAAGATATAATTTGTTTAATTTTCATATTCATTACTAAACATTTTCGAAAAATATCCGATGTATTTATGCTTGGTACGTAGAATATCCTCTGGTATTATCCTATGTTTTTTAAATCGCAAGTCGCGTTCCATACTTATAAGGCACCGTTCCTTCTCCCATGGCACCAGTGTTAGACCGACGTCAGGACGCTTGTCATCTCTGCGGCTCAAACCTGGGATTGCGTATCACAATCCCGAAGCACAAAATACCGAATTTCATAATGCCTATGGACGAAACACCAAAAATCTAAATACCGAAACGTCAAAACACCGAAAGTTCAAAATTCCGAAGTTTGAAATCCCGAAGGTAAAAATACAGTAACAATACAAAAGTTTACAAAAAGCGGAACTGTGACAGCCGCTTAACGCAACTACAGTCGTTTCTGGCACTTCGCCGGCCGTTGCCGCGATACGTTCACTTTTCTCGCGTTGAGGGTCGCTGTTCTAACCAAACTTAACCCAACCAACCTAACTAACTTGTCGCAGTTCCGTCTGACGAAATCGAACAAAGAAGCCGAAGTTAAGTTTTTTTTATAACCCAGAAATGATATTAAGGCACCCCGACAGGAGTCCTTTAGGTTAAAGAAGAAGAGTATAAACAATTTTTTTCAAAAAGCAAATAAGTAAGTATGTCGATGTTTCAACTTTCGGTATTTTGAACATCGGTGTTTTAAATATAGGTATATCGTGTGTAGGTATCAACCATTCGGTATTTTGAACTTCGGTGTTTTAAGTATCGGTATTTCAATCGTAGGTATTATGAACTTTCGGTATTTTGATACGTACCCAACCAGGAGTTTCCAGGCAGCAGGGCACCCCATCAGAGACCATTGCCCTGCGGATGACCTCGTTGAGCATCTGGTGTCGCGGAAATCTACCAGCGCTTTAATTTTCCATATAAAATGGAAATTTATATGGAAAATTATTATACGTATAGGTTTATCGGAAATATGTCACGATCCCGCTAAGGGTTACATGCTTATAATCTTAAGATCAGGTTACATGCTCAT
Source organism: Aproaerema taeniolella (assembly GCA_949987775.1). NCBI lineage: Eukaryota > Metazoa > Arthropoda > Insecta > Lepidoptera > Gelechiidae > Aproaerema > Aproaerema taeniolella. The sequence continues at coordinate 33,214,087 of OX465242.1, read as the reverse complement.
ACTAGAAATAGCGGTTCACGTTTTAAAAATCAATGCAAAATGATAATTTTAAATTGAAAAAAAATAAAAATTATTCAGCCGTTTTGTAAAGTATTAAAATGTTCATACCATTCCCTCTCTAAAAAGCTTCTTTTTTTCCACTGAAAATTGGAGATAAAGAGCTCTTTTGGTCACATAATTTAGAACCCCAAAAAGATTCTTTTGCTCCCGCAAAACATGTAAAAAAAGAGCACTTTTTTTGTCAATTTTGGTGTTTAAATTTCGAATAAGTACTCCAATGTATAGATATACGACCTCCATCGCAAAGAATATTCGAAATTCAAACTCCTCGCGCAGATGTCTATTTCCGTTTAAATCTTTCTTTTTCTCGAGGTCATGGTATAATGTGCAACTCTTGAAAAAAAATGGATTTTCATCGAGGGCTATGAATCACTCGCGTCATTCAGGATTCTAACACTTGAATCACGAGCGAATCCTTCATTTGCTCGTGATCCAACTTTGACCCTCGCTTAAAATCCGTCTTTTATTCCCGAGTTGCACAATATACTATTCATACCTCGTTGGATAGCTTAAAATAATATTGTAGATGTTGTTAAGAACTTACACTGATAAAAATGCCCAGTGTTTATTTGAAGTAGGAATTTTTCAAAACTGGTAATTTTTTGCCACGCCTGCCCTAGGCTGATTCGATAGCTAGTACCTACCCTTTGCGAGATCATAACATATCTCTAGTAACCCTTTGTAATTCCATATTAATGCCAGATCAAACAAGTTATTTTAGTGTGTACCTCTGTCGGTTTTTGTTCCCAACTTATACAGGACTTTAGGTATCTCTCTTTCAATCACTCGGGTGGTTAATCAGTCCATGAAACTGAAAAACTTCCTCAAGGAACATAGGTCAAAATACGAAAAAAAATGTTGATACCTAAAGCTCTGTATAGCACTTTTCGCCCGGGACTTCGTTCCCATGGGAATTCGGAAAAATAATGTACGAGAACGAATAATTTTTATTATGTTTGTATCTCTCCTACAGGAAATCACGGCACGAAGGACAGCCATTTTACAATGATTATTATTATGTAATTCGCTGCCAAGATAAAAATGATTCCGAAAATGATCGAAATGGTTTATATTCAGAGTTTACGGGTTTTTCAGTCAAAGTTAGAGCGATGCCCGATAACTACTTTAGAAAGCTCACGGACAAATTGATAATTCAAAATAATAATTGTATTTTTTACACTCACTTTGAGTTGATACACGCCTTCTTATCAATTCTTGACATTCTGAAAATAAAGAAAACAGTTATGTGGTAAGTAAAGAAATATTATCTGAGCATTTAAGTGTAGGAACTACACTTGCGAACTAAGGACAATGCTCACCGTTTTAGCATATTTTTGACTAGTGTTTCGCCCGCGGCTTCGTCCGCCTGGAATTCGGCTATATCCGCTTCTGAAGGAAATCTTCAACATTTCGGAATAAAATGTAGCCGATTCGTTAGTTGAAATGTGAACACGTAACAGACAGACTTTATAAGACTAATATTCGTATTGATTTGGATGGAAAGACACTAACTATTAACCTTTTGGAATAATATAATATGGATTGGGACTTGAAGTGCTCTCCAGATTTGTTTTGCTTTTCTTTACATTTGTTTTGCTTTTCTGTAGATTTCTTTTGCTGGTTTTCTTTTTCTTTGAGGGTTGCTTTTTTTTATCGTTCTTCTTATTTCTATTTGACGGGTCAGTATCACTAAACAATGTTGAGCTGCACCCTGAAAAAAATAATTGGGCATTATTTTTTTAATAAATTAAAAAAATTAAAAAACCCGACTGCTTAGTAAAAACTGAAAAGAAAAAAACAAGTAAGTCCAGTAGTCGAGACTTATGTTATTGAATAACATAACGATTTTAACAGTCGGGATCAGATCAGAAATCCAGCTTCCTAATAAATACTGGACTTACTTGTTTTTTTCCTTTTCAGTTTTTACTAAGCAGTCGGGGTTTTTTTATTTTTTAAATTAATTTATTTTATTTTACACTTTTTAGTTAGGGTCAGATATTTTTATTTGTTCATTGATTTTCTCACCAGCTGTTTATAACTCACTTGTACAAGAACTAAACAATTTCCGAATTAAAAGCCAACCTTTAATCGAGAACCGTTACTAACCAACTTTAAATCGCTATAGATCCTAAACGGTAATTCTGATTGAAAAACAATATGAGAAACCTAAAAATGATTTTTTAATAGCTATTCAACGATACCCCACTTGACATAGTTCGTCGATTTTCATTTTTTCTTTTTCACAATATGGCATCCAAAATCGGCCATTTTGATTTATAAAAATTTTTATACTTTCTATGACATTCGCGTCGTCAAGACGAATCCAACGACGTATTATTTATCAAAATCGGCCCACGCGTTTCGTCTAAATAGTGGCGCAAAGGTACAAACATACATACATACATAGGCTGATAAACACATTACCCTCCTTTGCGTCGCGCAGTCGGGTACAAAAATATGTCGTGGACACAAACGGTCTTTTGTAAATACGCGTGATGCGTCACGAATTCTTTATTTCTTTACCTATCGAGTAGGTGAAATTTTGGAAAAGACAGCTTAGCAGGGTGTAAAAGACAGCTTAGCAAAAACTGAAACCCTGGACTCAGACAATCATTCTAAATGATTTTCCAGTGGAATTTTTCTCCGGAAAATTTTAATTTTTTTTTCATGTTTTTTAATATTTTCTGCTTACATTTTTTTATTATTTAATCGAAATACACTCCATTTTCCAATAAAAAAACAATCATAACAACGCAAAACACGAAAACCACAGCATGTACTCATCGCACTCCGATAGCAGCGCGGGGCGGGGGGATCGCGCGCGGGACGTGGTGTCATGATACGTTGCGTAGTGCCAAAGTATGTAAATAATGAAAACTCCTTAACATAAAGTTTCCGGGAAATAATAATTACTTATAGCTGATGATAACTATGGGTAGATTCCACCATTTAAGTCTTTGCTAAGCTGTCCTTTACACCCTATGGCTGTAATACTGTTTATCAGTCTTTTTTATTCGCGTCCCACTTTAGAAGAAAATTTAAAGACACGTTTACGTCGAAATGTACACGAGACAATTTTGTAACAATAATGGGCAGTTTTTATTATCATTTGTATCTCTCCTATGAGAAATCACGGCACGAAGGCCTTTCTTTTTGGATACAGATCCAACACGCAGAGGCTTTGAGATACCATAGTGTTTTGGCATAAGTACACCTATAGCGGATACTGTCTCTGTCTGCACTATTGTGGAGATACAGCCTAAGACAGCACCGCTAAGTGCAAGGACTGTTGTAGAAAAAGTGGAAAACCGGGACTATGAAAGGGAATTTCCCGGTAACCAGGTATATTAATGAGACAACGGGACATCTGCCATTTAGAAAATTCTCATCGCATAATCGTAGCAGACGGTAACTCACCCCCCATTAGATGGGCCCCCTAAAAAGCGGCGCACGCCTAGGGAGCAACATCGGTGCGGGTGGCTAAGGGTGTCAAGAGGCAACTGTTCGGGACGTTAGACTTGGTGAAACAACTAGTAGAACCCCCGGCGTTATGACTCAGCGTGATTACTTTTGCTGCCATTTTGATCGGCTGGTTAAGGCAGGTGGGGGCTAGACTGGAATTGCCCCCGGGAGATAGAATCGCCATATCTTTACAGCTCGGCACAAGGTGCCTTATGTTGAGTAACTGTACCAGCATGCTGCAAGTGAGCGGTGCCCCGGTGGGGTCGTCACATCCCGACGCCGGCATTTAACAATTACATGTTAATAAGTTGCCGTGTGGTGATCGGTTGAGAATAACATCACCCCATCTCTTTCCGTGGGTGTCGTAAGCGGCGACTAAGGAAACACAAATGAGACCCTGCCTCCTAGTCATCCATCCCAGGCAACGACACTTCATTTTTTTCTGAATCTGAGGTGTTGTCCTATGGTCTCATGCGGTGTGGTATGCTCTGTAAAGGGCCGTCTAGTTCGCGACCACCCTCCTACCGAAGTCCGACGCCAAACAGCTTGCTGTCTTCCGTCGGTGCGTGGGAGTACCAGTGCCTTTATAGGCATTTTTCTGGGTTAACTCGCTCCATATGGTCAAGATTGAGGTCAAGAGTTAACACATCTTATAATAAAAATAGTAATAATAATAATTTGGCGGAGTTTAAGTCTTAACTGCATATTCTAGAAAAAGAAAATATTGAATTCTTACCTCTTATAAACAATTTTCCTTTAAAAGGAAACTTTGTGTTTTTTTTCTTTTTCCCTGCGGTCTCCTCTTTAGTAGTTATCAATTCACAAATTCTAGAGACGTCTGATTCGCTTGAAGATATTCTTATTATGTATTTCTTATGAGGTATTATAATTGTTTTTGTTTGCTCCTCGTATTTATAGTTATTTTTACTGCCATGCGAGTCATGTGAAGATGCTTCTAGAAAGGAAATGTAATTAACGTTTGTGCTGAGTAAGGTACTGTATTAAATTATCTTTGTTATCTCTTTGTCGCTGTACATATGTTTTATTACCAGTAAAAACTTAATGAAATCTTTAGGGTACCTACCTACCCTAAAGATTTCATTAAGTTTTTACTGGTAATAAGCCCAGAGGTAGTTAAATACGTAAGCAAGATACTTGTATAAAAATATTTGAATAATAAATTTAAATATTTAGGCAATTGTTATTATTTTTACAATTATTATTATTGTTTACACTTTTAACGCTATTATTTCAGCTCATATCGGTTTGTTTTTCTTTTTGCACCGACTTCCTAATACCTTGAAGCCTCAACTCTTGAGAGAGGCAATATGCTATTTAACATTACGCTACCAAATCACTTTAAACATCGGACGGTGACTGAGATCGTGAGGCTACTTCTAAGCCCGAGCAGGGTTTAATTGGATCAATTTACTATAGATAAGAAGGGCGGACATATACGTTGCAATGTCGTCGCTTGAGTTCTCAGTTGCCTGCCACGAGTCCCGGCGTTTCACCACCGAAACAGCTAAAAAATCCTTCCCCCCTCACCTACCTCTTGCCGTGCCGACAATCGTGGTTTCAAAATTACATAGTAAGGAAAAAGTTCTGAAGCCTTATTTATAGGGTTAATTAAAACGAGAGTGACCTTATTCGAAGATTGCATTGCGGAGTAGATACCATCCTTACATTGTCAAGAACCCGCAAATTTGAACAAAGCGCTAGTCTTTGTCTTGTATATTGCGTACTGCCAAGCAATGGAATTCTCTGCTTGCGCATGCATTTCCGAGCTTATACAATCCGAATGTGTTTAAAGTTCGAGTGAATAGGCTTCTTATGGGTGAGCATCTATCGTCAAGAGCGAATTTATTGTTATTAAAAAACAAAAAAAAATGTTTTACTGTAAATACCTGAACAATTACACGGCGGAAGCGGCGGCTTTGGCGCCCACAAATTGCGCCTAGGTGGCTGACAATCAGCGTCTGCATACAGATGTGACCGCTTATCTACGGGAACAAATAGTATAATTGCAGTTTGGACGCATCAAAAATACAATTTTTTTTTCAAAATCAATGACGAACAACGAACAACATTAATTATTCACGCGCCAAAGTGTTCATTTGTTTTTTTTTTTCAATAAACATTTTCCTATTTGCAAGCCAGTTCGAAATCTAAATAAAACCTTTGATTAGTTACCTCCTTGGTTGCCATGTTTCGGAGTAAAAGATCGTTTTCTCAAACATGCTTGGAAATTTGAATTACACGAAGATATGAGTTTACATAGTAATTTATTTGGCCGCCAAAACACGACAGATATGGATGTTCATATAATTTTTGCCGGCCGCTGCTCGCATGTAGCCTGTACAGCAATTTCGATTTATCTCAAAAAAGGTTGTTAAATAATGCTCAAATTTCCAAGTATCTTTCAGAAATAGTAGATTTTACAACAAGTGCACAAAACGGCTCGGGCTGCTATAAGTCTCCGATAAAAATGGTTTTGTGGACGAGTTATAAACTCTGCTTTTCACTTTGATTGCGAGGAAATAATAAAATAACATACAATAACAAATTTTATCTTTAAACTTCTGATTATTTTGGCTGTATGGAGTTTTCTATGCCTTACTATAGTATAGACCCACTAGATCACTTTGTGCACTACAGCACAAAATGCGATTTTGTGCAGCCTATAGTAGATCGTTTTGTGCTCTAGAACACAAAAATCGGAAGCACTTTCCGAGCATGAGTAGTGAAAAAAAAATTTCCACTTCCCATACAAAGGCAAGTCAGCTGATCGCTCAAGTTGTATGAAGAGGCGAAATATATTTATTTTCGTGGGCTGATTCACGGAAACATGAATCAGCCCACGAATATTTACAGGGTTACTAGAAACATGTCACAATCATTACGAAATAACCGTCAGCCAATAGTTAGGGCAAACTTTGCCTGAATGGTAAATTGGAAGGAGAGGACCCATTACTTGGCCAGCGAGAAGTCTAGATCTGATCCCGATGGATTAACTACGTCTGGGGATACATGAAGAGCATTGTTTATGATGTCTCACCTGTGCCGAACGCGCAAGAAATAATGACCATGCTTACAATTTCTTGAGTATTAGTGTGGTTAAAAGTAATCTTAAGATCAGGTTACGAGCTTATAATAGATACTTATAGTAGTTCACATTTATAGATATAGTAGTTCACAAAAACCAATATTTTTTTCCTTTATTCAGCTCTCTTATCAGCCCATATATGTCCCCACCGAGGGGCACGGGCCTCCCTTCGAAGTACGAAGGGGATTTAGGCCATAGTCCACCACGCTGGCCCAATGCGGGTTGGTGGACCGCTCGTCTTTCGAAAATGAATTTTCTTGAACGGGCAGGTTTCATCACGATGTTGTCCTTCACCGTTGAGCAAGTGATAATCATAAATCCGTACATAATTCCGAAAAGACGAATTTAGTGGTACAGGCCCGCACCAGGATTTGAACCCACGACCTTCGGATTACAAGTCTGGCTCATTAACAACTGGGCTATCACCGCTTTATTCAGCTGTTTTTTTTAAATATTGCGGTGTTTCATACCTCGTTGGATGGCTTATAAATCGTAATTTTTTTAAAGATATTACGTCGACATAAATGTCTTGTGTTTTCATTGAGTAATCTTGCATTTTGTAAGAAACCACAATAAACACGGAAACTAATAATTTTTAAGTCATAATTTTCAGATAGTAGAGTATTTTCTTTTTTAAATTTTTAAGTATATTATGTAGTACGGTGTTTTAAAACTATAACCTTAAAATGTATTAATAAATACTTTAGTTTTAAATAAAAATAATATTGTAAGCTGTTTAACCAAGACTTCTTACAAAAAGTTTTAAAAAAGGATTATTTCCAAATTGGTACATTTTAGCCTCGCCTATCCTAGGGTTGATCGACATCAAGTGATGGGCATCACTTGCGGTCACCATAGGATAGCAACTAATGCTACTGTGACATATTTCCCGTATCCCGAAACATACAAATATTATCTGTTCCCTGATTAATTATAAGTAATTCATTCTTTCACTTTTAATATCGAACGGTTTGTTTTATAACGCAAATTAACTTAGTTTTGTCGCCATAACTTATTTGCAGTCAGCTATTTATTCTTAAAACAGTAATTCTACACACTCTTTGTAGAATTACCATGGAAACATGGGTATTTCTGTCAAGGGACAATAATGTGAACGTAAGTAGCAGTTTCTCTAATGGCGGAAGCTACTTTGCATAATCTTGATGTTTATACGAAACGCTCAAAATTGTCAGAGCGACGCCCTTTCTTTTCTTCTTCAATAATCTTATATATAAAAATGAATCCCTATTTCCCTTGGTCACGGCATCATGCGTGAACGGCTGGACCAATTTGGATGATTTTTTTGTTGTGTTTTTTATTGTCAGGAGAAGACTCTTATGAAAGAAAAAATTAAGAAAGTTTAAAAAAACAAGACAACGCCTGGCGGGTCAGCTAGTCTATATATATAAAACTAGCTTTGCGGCCGCGGCTCCGCCCGCGTGGACTACAGGTTAGGTCGTGTCCAACTGTGGGATAAAATGTAGCCTATGTCCTTTCCCAGGCTCTAATCTATCTCTGTACCAAATTTCATCAAAACCGGTTCAGTAGTTTAGGCGTGGAAGACGGACTGACAGACAGACAGAGTAACTTTCGCATTCACGATATTATTAAGTAAGGATGAATATCTATTTCCCTTGGTCATCGCATCACGCGTGAGCGGATGGAACAATTTAGCAAATTCTTTTTTGTTGTGTTTATTTATGTCAGGAAGTTCTTATGAAAGAAACAATTAGGAAAGTTAAACGGAAAATTAGAAAATTTAAGACAGGACAACGTCTGTCGGGTCAGTTAGTCTATACTAATATTTATAAAGAGGAAAGATTTGATTGTTTGTTTGCATCGAATAGGCTCCGAAACGACTGGACCGACTTGAAAAATTCTTTCGCCTTTAGAATCCTACATTATCCGTGATGGACATAGGGTACATGATTTTCCAGAATTCCCATGGGTACGAAGTCCCGGGAGGTATGCTAGTGTTTAATAATTAAGAAAATTAATACGGAAGCGAAAATCCGCTTTACCTGAACTTGGACTTTTGACTGCCGACCGCACCGGTTTCTTAAGGGAACTCTTACAGGAAACCGAACTTCCTGAAAACAAAATAAGTACAAAATTAATTTGACAAATTGTCTATTTGGCAGGCAAACTGTAAAATTTGTGTGTTTACAATTGAAAGCTTTTTATACAAAAACATTAAGTACACTGCGCGATAAATATTGTAGCGTAAAAAATTTACGTAAATATGTAAACTAAAACTAAGACAATTTGCGGAGACTAGAATGGAATCTACATCAGCTCGAGTACGATGGTGATAGCGCGCGTGATGCGCCGCAGTCCTATGTCAAAATGTTAACATTGACAACTCCAGAGGGCGAGCAAGCCTTCGTGCTCGAGCTGCTGGTGTTTAAAAAAAATCCAAAAAAAAAAACAAAAGAATATTCTAAAATTATATTTAAAAGTGAAACTTGCGTTGTTAGTTAAATAGTAAACTCAATCTCTTAGTTCAAAATCAAAGATTCCTATAGGCTTGACGTTAGAGACCTTGTCGACATTCTTAAAATAGAGCTGCAAATATCTACTCTCGCGAAATGTTATAAAGATGTTGGTTACCTTATAAATAAATGGCATTTAATTTTGGCGGGCACGTAAATAATTCTGCGGGTGACTGCAGAAAGCTACTAAAAAAATTCTGTCAGCGATAAGAATAAACTTGCGACTATTACATTGACTCAGTGACAAAAATGCGGCTTCATACAAATCTAAAAATGACTGCTCTAAAATGGTAGTAAAATGTAGCAAATTTATTTAACAAGGTAGTCGAAATCATGCACGGGCTACTAGAAACAATGATTCTGCTCCTAAAAATAATGACTTGGCAACTAATATTAGTAACCAGGTAGCAGAAAAGTATTTTTGGATTCTAAAAGTAATTAAAACGACATATTTTTTCCAAAAAGGTGTTTCCGCTATCCTGGATTCAAAAATGTGTGGCATGTTATTCTCTTTATATCTTCCCAGAAGCCCTAGAAATCGTCTAGGGTATTAAAAAAAAATATATTATATTTGTTGCTCAACCTGTTAAACATTTTTTTTTGTTTTTTTTTCATGGGATTTTATTTATCCCATTTTCATAATTTTCAAAAGCCAAAATTTACTTTTTCACCGCCATCATTTTGTCGCCTAAAAATAAATGGTATCGCCAAAATATAACTCTCGCTGCCAGTTGTAAAATCTACACTAATATTATAAAGAGGGAAGATTTGATTGTTTGTTTGCATTGAATAGGCTCTGAAACTACTGTACCGATATGAAAGATTCTTTCACCGTTAGAATCCTATATCATCCCTGATGAACATAGGCTACATAATTTTCGCGAATTCCCACGGGAACAAAGTTCCGGGCGGAAAGCTAGTGTTACATAAAATTATTTTTACAGGTGCCGGTTTCCTGATTTTTTAACTCTTTTTTTTACGAGACAAAAAGAGAATTTTCAATTAATTGTGAAAGCTAATTGAATTTTTTTGATGACTCAAATTTCAAATTATTTGTCGCTCGATTAAATACGACCCTAAATAAATTACTTAAAATTGATGTAATGGGTAATAAATAATTGAATAAGTAATATTTTTTTACCTGAAGTCATTTTTTCAGGCTCCATTGTCACTTGACATTCTGAAAACAGAAATGAATGCAGTAAATTTAAAATACTTTATTTTGATGACATTATGTAGTAACGTACTGTTGCATTTTATTATCTGTAATGGCGTATTAAATAACATCTTCTTCTTCACCTACACGGTATAGTATGTAGCGAACTTGGCTAACCCTGGTGTCAGAGTTTTCAAACCGCACAATGGCCTCTGACTTGGTTTTAACGACTGTTGTCATTCGACAATAGCCCGGACCGACAGCTTAACGTGCCCTCCGAAGCACGGAAACGCTCGTGATAAATTGCCACTTTGCTCACCCATCAGGTTCCCAGCCTCTGTGTACGTTGCTTAACCTCACAGATCGGTTGAGATCAGCGAGAGCCACTAAGCTACGAGCGCTTAGTATAAATAACATAATACAACTGCAAACGGTAACCTTTTTTCTTAAATAAAATGTCTACGGCCAGCAGCTCTTACAGACCCTCTAATCATACAAAATGTCAAAATAATCGTATGAAAATGACATTTCAAAATCATAGGTTAACTAATAATAATTCCTAATAAATATTTGGTAAACATTGGCCTTTTTAAAACATAATAAACTTGAAACTTCGTCAGAATGATTAAGTTCAGCGTCGTTTCCTCAGATACCTTAGCGCTAAATACTGCGATCGGAACGCTTCGGACGAAGTGTTTCCATACTTGCGGAGCCCTAGGGTTCCGCGATGCACACTTTGAGAATTTTTCTTTAACTTTTTAAGTACGTGTAAAGTTCTGGGTGGTAGAGTCTGTAGTAATAAATTACTGATGTTGACTAGAAAGTGGTCAAATAGCTTTATTGGACATGGTTTGGACGGTTAGTCTTTACTGTTTACAACGTATTTACTTGGAAACTATAAGAACCATCACCTTTTAAAACCATTTAACATATAAGGTTGTAAAGCACTCTTAATAGACCAAGATCCCAGGGCCGCCAGACCTTACTTATTTTCTCATAAACCAAATGTGTGGGAAATAGTAGTGCTAGTACGTACTAATAATGTATAAATACCAGTTAACCTGGGCCGAAGGCCAATTTTCACCTACCAGGTTCTGAAGGTACTTCCAAAAATTTTCTCACTTGTCTTGAAGTCTGGGTGCTATAAAAAGTATTGTTATAGTTCCCTGAACATCATGTACAAAAATCACGGCTCAGATTGTAGGTATAATCGCATAATTTACTTGCGAACTGTAAAGCGTCTGGCAGAAATTACAGCCGACGGAGAGTGTCTGGCGGTGTTGAATATTAATTTTTATATTTAATTAAATATATTCTAGTAGTCATCAGCAGCCAGACTTCAAGACAAGTGAGTAGTTTTTGGAAGTACCTTTAGAACCTGATAGCTGAAAATTGGCCGCCGGCCCAGATTAGCTGGTATTCATACATTACTAGTACGTACTAGCACTACTATTTCCCACACATTTGGTTTATGAGAAAATAAGTAAGGTCTGGCGGCCCTGGGATCTCCGTCTATAACGTGCCCTTCGAAGCGCTGAAACGCTCGTGATAAATTACCGCTTTGGTCACCCATCAGGTTCCCTGCCCCTGTGTACGTTGCTTCACCTCACTGATCGGTTCATATCAGCGAGAGCTACTAGGCCATGAGCGAATCGTTTTCTCTTACAGGTTAGTTATTTATTTGGTTTCTGCTGTATATGGGACTCACCTTATCCATTCTTTATGTTGAAACATCAACATTCAATCCGTCAAGATATCAGTTTCCGATACGCATACTGCTTTTGCGAAAGACGATTCGGAGGTAATAAAAACAGTACTCGCGACGATGTAGAAGTGATGAATTTGAAACGTCCTTCTAGGGTAAGATTAAAAAGAGTCGATTTTACAAAGTTAGACGGAACGATGAATCTTCGAAAAATATTGATATACTTGAAGTGAAATCATAGTGTTAATGTTATCAAATACTTTTGAACTGCAAAACATAAACTTAAAACAGCGTCAGCAAGGTTGGTTTGGTAATTCCACATTTTCGGTAATCATTAAAAAAGACTAATAATACAAAAAATCGGCCTTTCAAACTAAGGCAATCAGCTGATCGCTTAAGTTGTATGGAGTGGCTACATTGGAGTGTGTGGGGTTCATAACATCTTAGTGCTCCAAAATTGTCATCCTCACCTGCCAGCCGTGCTGATCAACGGACTAGGCTCTAGGTGTAAAGGGTTTTTCTACACGATATTGGCGACTTCGCCATTCAATATTTTAATTTTGAATATAATACTCGGACATTTTGAATATAATAATAAAAAAATGAATCTTAGAGGAAACATTTTTGAAGTGAAAACCTCTTTAGCGGCGTTGTGCACTGTGAAGTATGGGTAAAAAATGTTAAACTCGCGTCAGGACACGTGACCTGATCGAAAATTCGTAAGACGGAGGGAGAGTAGACCGCAAGGATGTAATATATGTTCAAGTTTTCACTTTTGCCGGCACTCCCGGAGTGCAAAGTGTTGTTTTTTTTTTTGTATTTTGGCCTATTTTCCTTAGGGAAATTTGTTCAGTTTAGTGGACTCATTTACTTTCTTTTTTCGCTAATTAATTTAAAGTCACAAAATAGATCCTCGCGAGTATAGAAATAAGAATCACTGAGTGGGGTGATTAAGGTCCGTATTACAGAAAGCGACTCAGACTCTGATATACCTAAGTGGCAGTTGTCTTTGTCATTTTGATAATGAGAGAAAGATATAATCAATACTTAAGTATAGATCAAGACTTGAGACTCCTTTTGTGATACGGGCCTAAGCTTCTTCCCGAAACGTGCGGAATTATCAATCACCTCATTGCAATTTGGGAGAAGTATAACATTTTTCGACTTTCACAGCATTTCTGGCTAACTTTGTAAACAGGGTGGAAATAAATATTGAAGATAGCTAAATGTTGTCCAAAGAAAAGTAGATTTTTACTAAGCCTAGTTAACAACTGATTGCTTCACCAACGCAAATAAAAAACTTAAACTTTTACACAGAAAATTCCTTTCATGACCTAAACATACCTACGATAAAATTTAAAATGAGAGACGCAAACTTAACATTATAAACTGAGACATACCTACTCGAAAATAATAATTTAACAAAAATTCGACCCTGGCCGAAATAAGTATAATGGCTGAAATGTTTTTTTTTAATAAGTATAAAAACTGTTTTGACAGTGGATAAAACTTTTTCCAATGAACAGTAATCGGCTCAATAAGAAATGGCCTCGTAATAAAAATATTTCTGGATTCATGTAAATGATCAAATATAGAGAAGGGTTATGATTATTTCAGTTGGCCACTGTGGCTATTTATTTGAACACATCTCTCCATGTTTTATGAACGCAGAAATTTCGAATGACACACGCTTGAAAAATTACTTAATCATTTATTGAAGATAGCAAATTTGCCCAAACTCTGTCAAATATATTAACAGTCGCACAAAAAGTAATTAAAACCCATAATCAAAGACTTAGTTTTAGACAGTGCTTATTATTTCTGTGCTTGTTAGGCACATACACTTTTTCAAAACTTCGAGCAAGTACAATGTTGAAACTAATGAGTATAACAATGATTGTTGTATGGTTGGATGTCATTAAATATTTATTAAATTATCTTACAAGTACCCGATACTATAGCAATAGGTACTTTTAGTAAATTTGGATATTAACTACTGCATTCCGCTGTTTACCTTGCAATCTATCAAATAATAAAGCTGTAACTTTTTTACTAAACAAAAATACAAAGAATCGTTTATTCTTAGAAGGTTTTCATAGTACTCTTACAGTTTTTCGTTAACATCACGACATTCGTGAAAAAAATATTTTTATTTTTACATTTAAAAAATTTTCAACAGTGTTTAGCTAATGATTTTATAACAATGACTTTTATATGTTTATGTAGATAAATTAATGTACTATCCACTAAAATATAATATCTTGCAAATTGTCGAATAAAAAAGGACTGTAAATTATTTACTAGGTGATTTAAATAGCATCCCACTTTTATATTAATAAACAAGTCATAATTTATTCTAAGAAAATGTTGACTTTTGTTGTTTTTTTGAGAACTTTTACGGGCCGAACTCTTTTGTTTTCTAAAAGCGAGTGAAAATTTGATTCCAGAAATTAATTCCCCGTCCTTCTAGTCAGTAACACAGTCAATATAATAGTCGCAAGCTTAACAATACAAAGAATTACTAAAAAGGTCTCCACTGAGCTCAATTGCCTTGACGTCATATCGTAGCTTTGACTTCCTTTAATAGCATTTATAAATTTATATTTTCTTTGGTTATTGATGCAGTAACTACTTGTACAAAATGTATTAAAACTAAGACCAAACCAAGTCAGAGGCCATTGTGCGGTTTGAAAACTCTGACACCAGGGTTAGCCAAGTTCGCCACACACTTGACTATACCTACACGATAAAAAGAAGAAGAAAATGTATTATATTATTTGTATATTTATATATTATCCTATGCTACCTTTTCAACATTACATGCTACCTGCCGACCACTTCTTCCTCTCAATCACTCAATGGGTTGACTGGAAGAAATACCCTAGTGGGATAAGTCCGCCTTTGTACTGTTTTTCTTATGATGTGTCTTGTGTAACTTATTTATTATGCTCATCTATACATATAAAAATGAACCTCTACTTCTCCTGGTAACGCTATAACTTGAGAACGGCTTGACCGATTTGGATGATTCTTTTTTTGTTGTATTCCTTATTGTCACGACCAGGTTTATAATTTAAAAAAAGAAACGAAAATCCACCGGGACAATTTCGCGGGAGGACAGCTAGTGTACAATAAATACATACACACGTACATAAATACGCACACTGTTATCGTTCTTAATTTTTTGAACTGGCGTAAATTACTTCGTAATAATTTAACTTTTACGTAAATATTTGGCCATGTAAGAGATCGTATTTATAGAATCAAAAATGAGGTTAGCTACGTTTTCTCGAGGCAATATTTGCTATCTTCAATATTTCTTTATATTAAGGGTATTAATGTAGCTTTAAATTTCCACCCAGTTTTTAGGAAAACCACTAGAGTACTTAATCATAAAGTTAATAGGCCCTCTGAACAAACCATATATATACCTACTTTAAAACGATTTCTGTGGCCGGTTTAGATTTTAAGACTCATTTCTTTTTCATGGACCAAATAAGTCTTAAATCTATCAAACAGATTCTGCATTTTTTGTCACTTTTATAGTCTTTGCAGGCAGCGATCTAAACCCAACATCTAAACATAAACATCTAGGCTTAAAATCTAAACCGGCCACAGATATCATCTTAAAAAAAGGTATATGGTTTGTTCAGAGGGCCTATTAACAGATGTATAAATTTGAAAGGGTAACTCAAAAATGTAAATAACTAGCATAAGTATATGGAGATTTTTTAACTTATCACTACATATGGTTACGGCGGGTTACGGTCATTAAGACCTCACTTTTAGTATATAAAATGGCGAAATCTATAATAATTTCACAAAGACAAACGGTAACCTTTTTCGTAATATAAATGTCCCCGAGCTACAGATCTATTATGTTTTCTTTCTGAAAGGATACCTCCTGACTCCTGCCACGACACTTATGCCATGACATCTTTAAATTTTCACCAAAATTAAAAGACCTTTTCATACTTTCGGCCAATTAGGACTGCAAAATCCAATGAGTTCTAGCTTTTTATACTTTTCCGAACATGTACCATATTTTATCGTGATTTCATGTGACGTAGGCAAATTTGGAGCGGGTTTACAGACTATAAGATTTGCTTCTGTCAGTCGCTTAGAAAAAAAACACTTGGTCTTCAATTTTTTAAAATATTTAAATAAACTTCACTTACTCAGTAATATAGTACTTTCTTTGGTGCTTTTACATCAAAAAAAGATACGACTGGTCGTCTGCGGAAGAAGAGGGGCGCCGAGTTACAAAGTTATAACTTTTACTCGTAAATTTATGATTTTAGTCCAGTAGATTCTTAGTAGTAACGGTAAAACTATTTAAAAAAAGGATTTTGTTCCTTTGGGCAAATTTTACTATCTTCAATATTCAAAGAGCCTGCACGATCCTCTTGTTGCACGTTTACTTAATTTAATCAGTCTTGTATATTGTTTTTATTTAATTAAATAAAATACTTAGATCCGATAAATGGACGCGGACGCTAGAATTAACATTACATAAGCTGCCAAATTGTAGAATATTGCCAAGTATAAATCGAAAGGTTGAGACAAAAAATTTTGAAGCCGTACAGCAAGACAGATCGTGAACAAGGCTCGCCGCTGTGTATCATTTGAAACAACGCTGTGTCATGTACTTGCCTTAGGTAGTGATATTAAACATGCGGTGCCGTACGGGGTGTCTCATAAATGGCCGCGCTGCTGTGTATGAGCGAGAAGGTAGACAGGTAAACGTAGATCATTTAGTATGAGTAATAATAATTGTATTACGATCTCAAGTCTCGCTCTAACGAGGCCGCTTGGACTCTTTATGAACGCTGCTTCCTGAAGAATTTCTCACCTTATGAAATCTGCCCGAGTTTGATAAAGAAGGTAGCTTGCTCTTAACTTCGCTGACTCCAAAAAAAAGCATAGAATATCTACCTTGACGGGTTGGAATAAGGTTGGATTTACCTTTGGTTTCGCAATTGCAAGGAGTCCCACACACGACTACACATTTTTTCGGGTTCACCACCAAAGACGAATCGCTGCCTGCAAAGACGCAGGCGTTGATTATAAAAGTGACAAAAAATGGAGAATCTGTTTGATATACTTGAAAAAGGCAATGATGAGACATATATTAAGATGCTCTATTAAAATCTATAAAATAATCTGTATAAAGTCTATCAGCTTTAAAAGGCCGACAGATTTTTTGGACAGATTGAGTATAGCTCATTTTTATTGTTTTTTCTGGCCAAATTAATCAAGTGACTACATTAAAATATACATAGGATGAAAGCTAAATTCTATTTTAAGAATCTGTTGGAGCAGTTTGTCGATTGTGTCCAATTATTATGTTTGGGGACGTGTTTTGTAGTTTTTCATTGTTTTTCAGTTTTTTACTGGTTACTTGAGCGAAATAAAAAAGTTGGGTTTTATTTATTTTATTTGGGTTTTATTTACAAAATTTCTGAAATTGCATGAAATTGAAAGAGAAATGCTGTGGAATAACGCAAATTTTAATGAAGGGAATACGAGATAATTGTAAACAAAAACAAAAAAAATTTGATTCATGTTTACGCTATTCCGTTCATTAAAACTTTTCGATATCCCATAGCAAAACCATGCAAACTATATAAAGTTCTCTAGAATCCTGTAGCTGTATTGTAGACCGCGCAAAATATATGAACTGAGCAAATACTTAACTCAGGTGGCCTCTTAGTTCCTAGGTAATCATAATGTTTTGGCTAGTTTTAGATTACTAATAGTCTTTTACCGAAGCAATTACATCACAGGAATACAGAGACAACATTTTAACCTTAACAGCAATAACTTTAATTGGAAATTATACTGCCATCTCTCTTTTTAGGTACTTATTTCGCGTAAAAGAAAAAAGAGCGTGTAATAAGTTTAACATGCCACCCAATGGGGAAATCTTGTTAAAGGCTTCTTGTAGCCCTATGGTTATAATATCAATCTACTAAAACTAAGATTTAAAAAAAAGTATTGTGCAACAGAATTGATGCCAAAGTCTACTAGTATTATATATGCGAAAGTATGTGAGGATGTATGGATGTTTGTTACTCTTTCACGCTCAAACAGCTGGACCAATTTAGATAAAATTTGGTATGGAGGTAGCTGACATCCTGGATTAATACATAGGCTACATAATTTTCCCAAATTCCCACGGGAACGAAGTCCCGGGCGGAAAGCTAATATTAAAATAAAAAATGATTGTGTAATATTATAGCTTCGTACCGTTTTGTGGAGACAGCCTCTTAGATGACGTACTTGATTTCTTATTGGAAGTCTTACGATTGGCCTTAAAAAAAGGCTTCGATCCATTTTTTTTAGGTTCTTTTTTGGCTTGAGAAGCTAGAAATAAAAACAAAAAAATAAATTATATTATAGAATTACTAAAATGTTTGTATTATGTAATGCCACCAATACCTATGTATGACAATTATTTTTACAAATTAGTAAAACCAGTTCGTTACTAATTTATAAAAATAATTGCCATACGTGTGCAAGGGTAGTAAGTTTTTACTAGATTTCATCTTAATATAAGTTTTTTCAAGAGTAATCTTTTCCTTCCCTCCCCCTAAAATTATTTTTTCATCAACCCATATACGCTCCCACCGAGGGGCTCGGGCCTCCCTTCAAAAGTAATACTTGTTTCTAAATAACTTACCTTTTTGCTTCCCCTTGCGCCCTGAAAACCAAAACGAAAAAAATATTTTGAGTGCACTTAGAAAAACGTGAACCATGTTATTAGGTCAGAAAGATCTACTGCAATTTTTTTACCTTTTAATTGCTTTTTCAGGGTACGTCGTTGTAAGGCTTCACATTCTGCAATCAAAAAAATTGTGAAAAAAGTTGTGAAAAAAAAGTTGTGAAAAATCCTTTCGAGAAGATAAGTATAAAAGTAAAAATATCGATTGCACACGGAATACATCTCCCGTAAAATAAAGATACTGAAGTATAACCGTTTTTCTGTCTTTAATTAATTCATTTACGTAGGTACTTAAATCTGAAAGTAATATCTTCTTACCAACCCATATATGTCCCCACTAAGGGACAAGGGCTAGTCTTTAGAAAGAGAATTTTCTTAGACGTGCAGGTTTCATCACGATGTTTTTCTTCACCGCTGAGCAAGTGATAATTAATTAGAAATCCGTACATAAATCCAAAAAGACGAATTTAGCGGTACAGGCGTGCACCAGGATTTGAAGCCGCTACCTTCCGGTTACAAGTTTGCCTCATAACCAACTAGGCTATCACCGCAAATATAAGTATATAAGTTAGATACTTATACTTTAAATTTGGTTTTGACATAATAAAATATACTACATACTTACCTGATACATTTTTGACATATTATACATTTTTGACATATTGTAATACTTAGGTATTCAATATAATTTTATTTACTTTTAGACATGAACCTGCATGCTCGCTCGTGTTGGTAAAGCTTTTGATCAATGCGTCTTAAAAGCTTTTCTCCGTTGTTGCGTTTCATGAGAGCGCAGATTAGCAAAACTAAGAGTTTAGATAAACCATTATCTATAAGACTGTCGATCGTCCAGTCAGCGAGCGTGCTCGACTTGGGTTTTTAGAATTTACATGTTGTCTGGCACGCGCCATCCTCTTTGTGTGAACGGTACAGACAAACTTTGCTCAATCGAACCTTAGGGTACGCTTTACCATGATCCAAGATCACGAAATTAAAATTACAGTGGAGCGATTGGAGCGAGTGGAGCGTTTGACATTATATTGGTCCGAGCTCATTTACCTAACCCAAATCTTTTTATAGCTCGACTGAATAGGCTTCTTCTGGGTGAGCTTGCTACATCCTCGGCCGCATCTTCGCCCTTAAGCTAGATTGTGGTCAAAAGTGAATCCATTATCAACAAAATAAAAAATTACTATGCTGACAAACTTCCCGAATTTAATCGATCTTCATTGTAACGATATATTTAAAATTTTCTATTTGTGGACTATCACTCAGTTGCAGGAACCTTCATAAATCCTGAGTAAAAACTTCCCTTGTAGCTTTAATAAAAATATAAATTATTATTATAAAAGTAAAGCTTCTTTAAATCTAATGCTGTGCTTGTTTTCGTCAACAAGACGGAAAGTGACAGAATGGCATTTAACACTTTATCAGGCATAGTACGTTTCATCGACCACCTAAATAATTAGAGATTGCTTGAGACCTTCACCGTGTTTAAAAATTAGCAAAACCTTTCTTTATTAATAATATGTTTAGTTATCGTAATATTTTATAACTTTAAAAAAATAATACTTTGGCAAAAATTATCACTCAAAGTAAAAAAAAAGTTATAGAAACAAATTAGGTATACATAGTACAGGTAAAAATGAGGACCACACCATATTTAAAAATATATTTAATGATGCCTGATAAAGGGTTAAAGAAGCATTTACTTTAAAGGACTCTTCTGCAAATGTATGTCTATTAAGAAATTTTTACCACACAGTAAATAAATGTCGATGCTAATAAATATTTACTTACCTTTTAAAAATTTATTTTGTAACTCACGTATACGGGCGTTAATTGCTTCTGAAAATTGATAAGTATTTGATTAGAATGGTATAGATGAATAACTTATTTTCTCAATCTTCACTAGTGACACAATTTTATTAGATGAAGCCAACAAGCAACAGGACAAAGTAGTAATGGTAATGACAAATATGCATGTTAAATGCAATTTTTTGCCGTAGCTTTTTTAAATTGCTTTCCGCCAGCATATAATTTACGCCGTATATTGATTTGTATTGTCTTTGTATGGAGTCTCTAATTTTTTTTGAGAATTTCACTATGGGTTCCTTAGGAACAGTTGTTCAGTTTTATGGGAGAATCAACCCCTGAAGTTTCGATAAATTCTGAAAATTCTGAAATTCTGAAAAAAAATCGTCTTCTCTACAAACGCAAATCAGCTGATCGCACAAGGTGCATGGAGAGGCGCGAGTGAGTAGTGAAATGACCACTGGAACTTTCATTTGAAACATGAAAATACAGTCTTACCTATTCTTTGATGTCTGTAAAAACATACAAACATCTATATTTCTATGAATTTTCACATGAATCGTTTTCGTAAAAACGTTTCGCTTCCTAGCTGTTTTGAGTATTATTATATTATTTTTGTTTTAAAAGTTTATAGTTTCTTCTTTTATTTATGATATTTTAGATAGCTAGTTTTAGTGAAGAAAATAGGTTGAGATCCCAGTGTAACGGTATCAACCCACCCCAATGATTTTATTTCATTTTCAGAGTAGTCGATTACCTTTCTTAGCTGTGATCGTCTATAAAATTGCATCAGTAAACTAGCTTAATTATTTTTCTTTGTCATTTTGTTGACTTTATTTGACTTCATATATTTGTCACCATTAGAGAGAGTACTTAGGTCATGACTTTTATTTTGTCTCTAGATGTTTATTCTTCGTAATAAAGACAGGAAGGCAAATACATGACTCAACAAAAATTCTAGCAATTTATGAGATTTATGGTTCACAAATTCTCGTCTCATGGGGTGGGTGTTAAGTATTTACACCAGGACCGCCAGACGTACCTAACATATTTTCTCATTAATCAAAAGTGTAACGTATGAATACCAGCTAGCCTGGGCCGACGGCCAATTTTTGGCTACCAGGTTCTGAAGTTAATTACAAAAATTACAAAAAAAATGTTTGCCCCGACCGGAAATTAAATCTAGTAACGGTCGATTCAAAGGCAGTTTAACTCTACAACTGAACCAAAACAAAATATGGCCAAAAATCATCATCACTACATAGTATAAAACAAAGTCGCTTCCCGCTGTCTGTCTCTCTGTCCCTATGTATGCTTAGATCTTTAAAACTACGCAACGGATTTTGATGCAGTTTTCTTCTGTAGATAGATTGATTCAAGAGGAAGGTTTATATGTATAATGCATACATAATATAGTGGAGAAACACTGATAATTTTAGAGGTTTCTAATGTGATGTCGTAAAAAACACTTTTTTGATGTCTTATAAAACACTTTTTTTTGCGCTTACGAAAAAAAAAATTAACTAATGACCAAATAACCCATTTATCAAATACCAAAATTCTACTTCGGTGGCTATTCTGTGATCCAGTAAAGTTATTTTTTTAATCAAATGATACATAAAAAGTATGTAAAAAATGAATAAAATACTGACAAAAATGTATGACCCAATAAAGAGTAGCTGATTTGATCATCAGCGACACTTTTGACAGTTGATAGTATTACGTATTACCTTTTTCACAAAGCTTCATACTGGCAGTAAGTATAGAATGATAGCAAAGAGTTTTTATGCCTAACAAAATAATTATTTCTGACGAAAATCTTGATTTTCAGTGAAATAAAATAAATATAAAAGTAAATTAATAATTTTACTTTTTTCATAAAATAAATCTAATTTTTAGCGAATTTGAACTATTTCAACATTTCTGTAGGCGTAACTGGCATTTTAATTGCTTAGCCTTTCAGCCTTTGCCTCATAATTGTGGAAAAAGATTTTATTCAACATTTTATTTTGGCGGATATTTGAAATTATTTGTTTAATAAAATATTTTTGTGTTATTCAATGTATTATCATGAATACACAAAAATGGATTAAGGAATTATCCTAAATGTTTTGTGTAATATCGTAAAATTTTAGTGCACATTGTTATATCGTGTTCAGTTTGAGAACTTTTGATGTAAGTATGTACTTTATAACGATCTAACGATGTATGTTTTTGACAACATTTTTTTTAGTTTTATTTCCTCGGCTACTGCATTGTAAAACGTTGAATAATATACGTGCCATAATACATTGTGCATTTAATATAGATCTGTGTGCACATTGTTCAATCCTTAACACGTTTTCCGTTAATTTTGATTGAAAATACTATATAAGGTCCTAATTTATTAGTGACTTTCCTTTTAACACGTTATTGTGTAGGTCAAAATATATCATTTGAGTCAAAAAACAAAGGCATAATATTAAATTGAAAAGGTCTTGAAAAATTTTGTTATGATATTTTTTCATTACTATGATGAATAAACCCATCCATTCAAACGTAAATAATAATGGCAGTAGTAGAGCGGGCGAGCGGGGAGTGGCCGGCTTCAAGTGATAGAGAACCATCCCTTTATCTTTAAATGGAAAATTATTTTTTTATTTTTTCTGCTAAATTTTATTTTAAGATAATTAAATTTTATGTTGTTTTTTGGAATACTATTTACCTATACAATAACGTCTTTGAAGGAAAGTCACTAATAAATTAGGACCTTATATTTTAAGATCTTTAAGTAGATGTACAGACAGCAGCACGTCAGGTTACCCATTTGCACTACGAACGCCGGCGCTGTTTAATGGCGACGTCAAGGTTAACATGTATAGCTTGATGTGCTGCCGTGTGTACATATACGATGTAAGTTTCTGACAACATTTTTAGGGTTCCGTACCTCAAAAGGAAAAAACGGAACCCTTATAGGATCATTTTGTTGTCCGTCTGTCCGTCCGTCCGTCCGTCTGTCAAGACCCTTTTTCTCAGGAACGCGTGGAGGTATGAAGCTGAAATTTATATCAATTACTCAGGTCTACTGTCCCTTGAAGCTGTGAAAAAATCAAACTTCTAAGCCAACGCAATCAAAAGATACAGCCGTTTATGCCACAAATTTCCGCAAATTTTCGACACTCGCAAAGGAATCAAAACCTACAGGGTACTTCCCGTGAACACAGAATCTTGAAATTTGGTACGAAGCAACGTCTTATAGCACCATAAATTTTTAATTACATCATATCATAAAAATATTTTTAATATTTTTAAACTTACTACCCCTTTCCTCATGAACGCGTTGAGGTATTAAATTGAAATTCATATCAAATACTCAGGTCTACAATACCTTTAAGCTAGGTTTGTACGGAACCCTCGGTGCGCGAGTCCGACTCGCACTTGGCCGGTTTTTTTTTAATTTCATTTCCTCGGCTACTGCATTGTAAAACGTTGAACAATATATGTATATCATTAATAACTATAAATACATTGTGCATTTAATATTGGTCAATATGGGTCTATAATATAAATACATTGTGCATTTAATAATTTAATTTAAATGAATGTTAACAGGTTGGCAATGGAGAGTTAACACAAAGTGATGGAAGGATTAACCTAGAAAACCTTTGTGTTTTGATAGACAACATCCAAGAGTTGGTCAACCATGTCTATCCCGACTTTGATAACATAAGTTGTAAGACTATATCTTGGTTTAAAGAAAGAGCGATTCTGTCACCAACTAAAGAACAAGTAGATAAGGTAAACAACTTAAGTCTTTCAAGGATTGACGCGCCGACGCAAATACACAACTCGGTCGATACTGTTCTCGATTTGGAAGAAGCGGTTTATTTTCCTACAGAATTTCTTAATTCTTTGAACCCGTCTGGACTCCCTCCTCATAAAATGGTGTTGAAAGTAGGTTGTCCTGTTATTTTGTTAAGAAACCTGAATCCACCTAAACTTTGCAATGGCACGCGTTTGCTGGTAAAATCTTGAAAAACTTTTATAATAGAGTGCACAATACTCACCGGATGTGGTACAGGAGAAGATAAAATAAAAATAAATAAATGGATGAATAAATAGATGTATTGATTCCCCGAATTTCTCTGATATCATCGGATTTACAGTTCCAATTTAAACGCCTACATTTTTAGATAAAGATATCTTTTGTATAGACCATTAAAACTTTCAACGTTGCAGGCTTAGATTTGAGCGTTGATTGTTTTTTACATAGCCATGTCGCTCTTTCAAGAGTAACATCTAACGAAAAAATGTTTGTTTTATCTAGTGACAAAAAAACGGTGAACGTAGTATATAAAGACATTTTGTAGTATATTTATTTAAACCTGTTCTGCTTACTATTTTCTTATAAACATGTAACAATGAAGCATTTCTTTTTTTTTTATTGCTTCCCGTTGTCTGTATGTCTGTATGTATGTCCCTATATATGCTTAGATCCTTAAAAGTACACAACGGATTTTGATGTGCTGTTTTTTTAATAGATAGAGTGATTCAAGGGGAAGGTTTATATGCATAATATATGCCGGCGGCGCATGATAAAAAGCTGTGAACGTTGTATATAAAGACATTCTTTAGTATATTTAGTAAGTATCGATAATTGCACCCGTGCGAAGCCGGGCGGGTCGCTAGTATAATTTATAGCTTAATCCGACCTTTTTACCAAATGCTTACGTCATGCTCACTTATGCCAAAAATGGTATGAGTGAAATGTATTGAAAAACCCCTAGCTTTGTATTTTTTCAGAGGTTGTTGTTGTTGGTTTACTATTGATTTGCTAAATGTCAGAATGTATTATAGACTGAAGTCTGCTCCGAAACACAGGCTAGCGCAATGCCAAGTTTCAGCAAAATCCATCAGGATCCTGGGCCCTGAGTACGTTGCTTAACTTCGCTAATAGTCAGTTCAGAACCTGCCATAAATAAATAAATTAATAATACTAGAAATGTTTACTTTCTGAATCAGAAGATGAAAACGATGAGCATGAGTCAGACGTATCAACTTTCAATTGCTTTCTGGACTTTTTCTTTTTCTTAGTTTTCTCTGTAAAAAAATGTTTTGAGCGTAATTAAAATCTAAAATTCACTTTTTAAACGTAGGCAACCCAAACATAAATTGATTACCTCAAAAGAACCCGCTTATAAGTTTTCGACAGCTTGTTATGAATTTCCATCAAGTAACAGCACAAAGTTGGTCCAGTAGTTTCGGAGCCTATTCGTTACATACAAAAATGCAAACAAACAAATCTTTCCTTTTTATAATATTAGTATAGATTATATAAATAAATACTTTGTGCTTTATATAAATAAATACATACAGTGCTTCTAATTTCTTGTTCTGTTTCGGAAATCATCAATTTTCCGAATACTCACGAATTATCAATGAATTATTAAATTTAGCCTACTTTTGAATAATTTTAATTAAAAATAACTCGTATGTACTTTTAAAAATATGATTCAGTTAAAAAAAGCGACCCTCGGAGATTCTTGCATCTCCGAGATGATTTCTTGCCTCGGAGATTCACTGTTTAATTTACTGTCTCTTTTTTTCTGAATACATACATTTTTATTTTATTTTTTATATTTATTCTTCTCCTGAGGAAGACTGACCTTTGCGAATAGGTGCAAAGTTAAAAATGCTAATGTAATTTACTACTTTTGACCTATTTTAAATAACACTCTGAATGTTTGAAATAAAGCTATTTTAGACTTTTACACCAGTCGTCTTAAACATTCTAGGTCGCAAAAAATAGCCACGTCCTGATTTTTTGGGATGTTGTTAGGACAGATACTATTAATGTAATACCAAATTTGCAACCTCGAAAGACCTGTGCTAACTTCGTGGTGCTCAAAAAACCTGGGAATTTTTGGCCTTTTTTTAGTTTGTAAGTTTAATAATGTAGGTTTAATGTTCTTAGACGTCACAGAAGGAGGGAGTTCAAGTGAAACGATTAAGTTCAGTTCACGAAAGTCCGGATATATTTGAAACACACAAAATTGTTACAATTGATGGTCAGAAGATTTATGAAATCGCTAACGCGTGTGTGCGCGACGGGCGAAGGCAGGACGACTGAATCCGCGAGTCGAGCCGCTTGCGCACGTTCCTCACTATACCTACATATATGCTAGATAGGTCGCTACATCATACCCCCCTAAAATTTGGTACAAAGAGAAAAACAACAATCCAAATTTTACACAATAATTTCGAATTACAAACTTTCTATAATAAAGCAACTTGCTACACGCTAGACCTGGCCTTGCTATTCTACACCCTGCGTTGCGTAATCATTGTATGGAATGCAAAACAATATGATAACACGAGTACTTGTTACATTCAACTGAGTGTTTATAAAATACAATATTGCTCACATGACTTAGTGGTTAACTTGGTGGCTTACTATCTAAGGTCTTGGGTTCGATACACAAAAATATCTTCACATAATATCATTAACAATTGCTACATTTATTCTATTATACTCTAGGCTTAATTGACATAATGCAGTTGAAAAACATATCTCAAGTATACCTCACCCAAATGCTAAGTATATGTATGACAATAACACAGTATGGTAAGTACACTGGACTATTAATAAATGTATTGCGTATACTGTATAGGTACAGCAAGTAAGTTAATGGTTAGTTTACATTTTAATAGGACATAATTAGTGTCTATTGAACTGGTGACTGTAAAAATATTTGACTAATTGCTTTCGTGACTGTCTTCTAATACTAAAAAATGAAGTTGACAAAAAAAACAAAACTTATACTAAGACTACCTGTTTAGGTACGTTGATCTTCGAATCTGGTGGAATTCCCGTGGGCATTGGCAAGTTGGACATGGCTGCATTATTGAACATGTCACTTACTTTTCTGTCGCAGTACTTTTTGACGCGATTGCAACATCCTCGTCCACAAAGACAGCAAATGAGTAGCACGAAGCAGACTGCTCCTACTGTTAACATCATGCCGTACAATTCGACTTTGACCCTTATCTCGTCGACCTGTTGGTTGACTCCTGCCTGGGCTATTATAACTTCTTCATTCTTGGTATTATAGTTACCCATTGTAATTTTTAATATTACAGACGATTTTCACGTTATTTGCTTTGACGCTGCGATGTGTCTGTCGAAAGTGAACACCGGACCAATGCACCTAGATTCTTATTAAAATTTAAATGCTTACCTATTACTAAATTTTTACCTAAAACGAACAGGCATTTTTATGCGACGTCCGCTTCTCGACGTTTTAATTTCTGGGTCGGCGATTTCGCTGTGTTTTTCGCTCACGTTGCCCGCGCCGGGTATCGTTGGCGCGCTGACGTCATCCGAGTCGTTTAAAATGTAGGCTGGTTTTAGCCGATCTATTGAAACGTTACTTTTGCGATTAGGTAATTGCAGCTGGAAAACCTTTGAATCCCTCTTAAGGACTTGATAGGGACCGTCATAGGGTGGTTTCAATGGTTTTCGCACTGTATCGTCCCTAACAAATACGTGTGTACACGACTTAATGTCTGGATGTACAAACCATTTTCTGTTATCGCGATGTTCGTTAGGAATTGGCTTTAATTTTTGAATGACGTCACGAATGTGCTGTACCTCAACTTCCCCAAGCGCTGACTCAGTGGAGGAAAAAAACTCGCACGGCAACCGTAGGGGTTTACCGTAAGTATATTCCGCGGCACTGACGCCGTTGTCGCTGCGCCCTGCCGCTCGTAATCCAAACAGTACTGATGGTAACTCGTCGACCCATGACCTGGTGTCTAGACGAGCCATCAACGAAGCTTTCATTGACCTATGCCATCGTTCGACCAACCCGTTGGCCTGCGCGTGATAACTTGTAGTTCGAAGTTTTTTAATACCTAGGTATTTAAGTAAATTCGTGAATAGATGGCTTTCAAACTGACGTCCTTGATCTGACGTAAGTCGGTTTGGACACCCGAAACGGCATATCCAACCATCGTAAATTACCTTGGCAACTGTATCCGCGGTTATATCTTTTATAGGGAATGCTTCTGGCCAACGTGTTGCTCGATCGATGACAGTGACGCAATATCTATATCCTTCTTCCGATATGGGCAGCGGTCCCACGATGTCTACGTGTATATGCTCGAACCTACCTGCACTTTGAAATTGTCCATATTCAGATATAGTGTGTTTACCTATTTTCGAACGTTGACATGGAATGCAAGCCCTTGTCCATCTGTTTATATCAGCATTCATGCCGGGCCAAAAGAACCGTTGTGCTACCAGTTTGCGTGTGGCTTTAATGCCGGGGTGGCTAAGTTCGTGCACACTATTGAAAGCTATGCGTCTATAGTTTTCTGTCAAGTAAGGTCTAACTCGTGACGTTGAGGTTTCGCAAATAATCTTCGCGTTACAATTTGGCAATATAATTGATTTTAATACAATTTTACTTTCCGAATAGTCATTTGACAATCTATATTGTTTTAAACAGTCGTCTAACTTTTGCGATTCTGCTAATTGTTCGTAATCAATGTTCGTGGGGCAAGAAATTGTCGCGACGCGCGATAACGTGTCTGCTACTACGTTGTCGTTACCTTTAACGTGTCTTATGTCGGTCGTAAATTCGCTAATGAATAACAACTGTCTGGTCCTACGCGGTGTTTCACCATCGCTAGATAGCTTTGTAAAGGCGTATACTAACGGGCGATGATCGGTGTATACAGTTAAAGGCCTGCCCTCGAACAATTTGCGAAAATGCCTGATGGCCATGTAAATAGCTAGAAGTTCGCGATCATATGTGCTATAGCGTTTTTGAGTTGCGGATAAGGCTTTCGAAAAATAACCTAGGGGGCGCCACAAACCTTTTTCAAGTTGTTGTAGCACGGCTCCCACGCACGTATCCGAGGCGTCACACATAAGCGATAACGTCGAATTAGCACACGGGTGTGCTAA
This sequence comes from Aproaerema taeniolella, assembly GCA_949987775.1. Lineage (NCBI taxonomy): Eukaryota > Metazoa > Arthropoda > Insecta > Lepidoptera > Gelechiidae > Aproaerema > Aproaerema taeniolella. Next base: position 33,184,617 of record OX465242.1, on the reverse strand, counting down.
CGTGACAGCCTTCTCCAATTGCAACTTACATTCGTTGAACGCTGCCTCAGCGTCTGGCGTCCAACCGATCGGCGTGCGATCGTTTTTTTTTGCGTTATGTAAATACCTTGATAGAATTGCCTGACTGTTGACTGCGTGTGGAATGTGAGCTCGATAAAAATTCACCATCCCTAGAAATCTGCGAAGCTCGTTTACATTTGTTGGCTTGGGAAATTCCTTGATAGCACTCACCTTGTCTGTCATCGGTTTGATGCCATCTGTAGAAACGTGATAACCCACAAAGTCAAGCTCCTGAACGCCGAAACAACATTTGTTAAGGTTAATAGTTAGCCCGTACCTTTGTAAACGCTCGAATAAAAGTCGTAGATGCTCTCGATGTTCTTCCTCGCTATTACTAGCAATTATGGCATCATCAACGAAGGAAAAAAGAAAATCTAGGCCTTGTAAAACAGTGTGGTGCATAAAACGTTGAAATGTTTGTGCCGCATTTCGAAGGCCAAACGTCATGCGCGTAAACTCGAACAACCCGAAGGGTGTGATTATCGCAGTTTTCTCTACGTCGGCGGAATCTATAGGGATATAGTGGTACGCTCGATTAATGTCTATGCGAGAGAAAATCTTTTTACCTGTGAGTAGGTATGTAAAGTCGTGGAGTCTCGGAATTGGGTATCTGTCGGGTTTGGTGACGGCGTTGAGCTGCCGGTAGTCACCGCACGGTCGAATGCTCCCATCCTTTTTCGGTACCACGTGAAGCGGGCTCGCCCACGCGCTTTTAGAAGGCCTACATATCCCTAAATCCTGCATTAACTGAAATTCTTCTCTTACCTTTTTGAAGCGATCGGGTGGTAGGGGTCTCGCTTTTGCGTACACCGGCGGTCCTGATGTTTCAATATGGTGTCTGACGGTGTGCTGTGGGGTGTCTCGAAAACATTGTGGTTTGGTAATTTCTATAAATTCGCCTAATAAGTCACGATAAGGATTATTTTCGTCAATTGTTTTTACAGTCGTTATGTTACATTTTTTTATGCTGGCTACTACATTCAAATTTGTTATCTTATCGATTAAACGCTTGGAGCTTAGGTCAACAATCAATCCAAAATTGCTTAAAAAATCGGCTCCTAAAATTGGTTGACTGACCTCTGCTATTATAAAATTCCATCGAAATGCTCGTCTTAATTTGATATCTAGTAACAATGAACATGTGCCGTAAGTATTTATTTTAGTGCCGTTCGCGGCGTACAAGGAAAAATTATTTTCTGTATTAACATTTGCCTGCATTTTGCGTTTAATTAAATTGACAGGTATTACGGAAACATAAGCTCCCGTGTCGACTAAAAAGTTTAGATTACTATTCCTATCGAAAACACATAATCGACGGCTGTTACCTTCCATGCGGTTAACCGTCGCTGACCGCACGGCATCTAGTTTTCCTGTTTCTTTTCCGCCCAGGAACACGGCTCACGGCATTTTCGAGCCTCATCCTTGAAACGGTAGTGGTAGTAACAATATGGTCGGTTTCCCTTACGTGAACTGGAACGTCTGCCGCGCCGACTTGAGTTGCGCGATCCATTGCTTGCCCTTTGTGGTTTTCTCGCGCCTTCTCTCCACTTGCGTATCTCTGCCACTTCCAGCGTCAGTTTAGCCACGGCGTCGACTAGATTGCTAGATTCGTTCGGTGTGACGGCCGCTAACTCCAGAGGCTTGCTCGTCTCGATGACCTTGTCCGCTACGTCCGCTAGGGTCTCAGCGTCCTTGATTGCCGTAGCTGCCAGGACAGTGCGTACCGCCACGGGCAGATGGTTTTGCCACAAAACTAACAGCGTCTCCTGGGGCATCCTTGTTCCTGCCAGGGTGCTCATCCGCCGCCAGAGCTGCGATGGCTTTTGGTCCCCTAGCTGCATATCGCTTATTAATTTCTGCAATCTTTTGTTTTCAGACTCTTCGTAAACGTGCAGTAATCTTTCTTTAGCGAGTGCGTATTTTTCGGTTTCCGGCGGGTTTTCCAAAATGTCAGCTATTTGCTGAATAACCTGCTTCCCAAGTTTGGAGATAAGCAGTTGAAATTTGTTAACGTCCGATGGTTTCTGAGGTGAGACTGCGGCTTCGAATTGCTTGAACCATAGGTTGGGCTGATCAGTCCAGAACTCCGGAATCCTTGCAGAGACTGAAATCAGGAGGATGTCAGGTTTTTCGTCTTCCGGTTTCGGCATGGCTGTTTACTCGAACAGTTAATGTAAACGTATATTTTTCCGACAGGGTCCCGTCGCGCGCACGAAATTGAGCCGCCCCGCAATGTACACTGTCCACTGAACTATTTCACTAACGGGGTCACCAATGTGAGTTTAATAATGTAGGTTTAATGTTCTTAGACGTCACAGAAGGAGGGAGTTCAAGTGAAACGATTAAGTTCAGTTCACGAAAGTCCGGATATATTTGAAACACACAAAATTGTTACAATTGATGGTCAGAAGATTTATGAAATCGCTAACGCGTGTGTGCGCGACGGGCGAAGGCAGGACGACTGAATCCGCGAGTCGAGCCGCTTGCGCACGTTCCTCACTATACCTACATATATGCTAGATAGGTCGCTACAAGTTTTTAGCTTACACCATCTAAAATATGCATTTTACAGCAAAGTATTTAGTTTTAAGTGTAAAATAAACTCTTTAGGACCAATAGTTCTCATGTTATCAGGTTAAAATACGAATATTGATAAGGAATCAGATGTTTAAATTACATAGAAAAAGATATTTAAAACAATAAAAAATATGTGAAAGGACCATGCAAAAAAGTATCCCCACCCACCAACAGATTCCAAACCTATCTCAGTTAATACATCTCGCCACAATGATAATTATTTGGTATGGCGACATCCACCGCAGGAATGGGGATCTAACACAAAAAAAGGTTTTTATTTTTTTTACTATCTTATATTTTCAGTGATATTTTTGACTAGCTTTTCCCCGCGGCTGCGCTCGCGCAAAGAACTCTTTTAGTCACCCGTTTCATTCTTGACCCTTTAGGGGATGATTATTGAAAAATAGCGAAACGCGTGTCCGTTTATTTGTCAAAATGTGCAAAAAATTTGTTTCCTCCATACAAATTTTGAACCCCCATTTCACCCCCTTAGGGGTAGAATTAAGAAAAATCCTTTCTTAGAGCTGTAAAGTTCATCGCCATTTTGATGATTCCTAACTAAACAAATAAAAGTTGAGATCTTATACTCTTGACATTAATAGGTATTACATAGAAAGCTGCAGAAAGGTATACATAGAATACAATGGTGCTTTAAAAACTTTTTGATTTGAATTACTTACTTACTAAAGACGTAAGCTGAATAGAATAATCATGTTTGTTACATAAATAAAAACACCTTTAAAAAGACGAATATTTGCTAATCCAGAGTAATCTGTATTTGGCTATGCTTATTACCTAAGATATTAAATTTAAGTCTTTCAATTAAGTTATGAATAAATAAATGTTTGAAACCTAAAATAGCATATAGGTAGCCTTATTGAAGTATTTATCATATACGAAAAGGGTATTCTAATTGCTTGAAATGCTCTGAGCACTTATGCAATGCGCATCTAGGGTCCGTATTATAGAACGCGACTCAGACTCAGACTTAAGTAGCAGTCGTCTTTGTCATTTTGATAGTGAAAGAAAGAGACAATCAATACATATGTAATATCAAGCTTGGTAATTTAGGTAATACGGACCTAAATTACCAATAGAGGGAATGTCCACCGAGACTGGAAAGCAGTCTGCATTGCTGTCATACAGCATACACAACTGTAGATATTGATTGATTTTATAACATATTATTAAACTTTCTGAAGTTTTTTTTTCATTTCTTGACATTGACTCCCCGCCCGTACGGCCCGTACCCCAGTGACGCCTACATCGCATAAGGTGCTGCCTAGCTAGCTAGCTGAGCAGGATGAGCGGCGACCACTAAACTTTTTTCTAATACTTACATTTTTAAACTCGTGATATCTTTTGAATGGAATGTCCGAATTGCATAATTCAAAAAGTTGTATAAAGATATTAAAGCAGTCTTGAATATGAAGTAATTTATTTTGATAAGGATTAATACCAAGATACAAATAAAGAGCATTTTATAGCGGGCGGCATTTCAATTAAATTTTTAAAATAAAAGAACACATATTGTGGCATAACTACAATAGTTAGACATATGCTGTCACGACACTTTTTGTAAATATTTATGTGTTCTACAAAGTCGTAGCACATTATTATATTCTATCATCAAAAGTTTACGCAGCGCACGCAATGTAAAGAATATTTTAGGTAATTTTTTTACACCTTGGGTTACATTATTTGAGTTTCAGTAAGGATCCCTAATTTTTTTGAAAATATAATAAAGCCTATGTCCATCGGGAATAATGTAGCTTTCTATTGGTGAAAGAATTTTTCAAATCGGTCCTATAGTTTCGGAGCCTATTAAATGCAAACAATTAAACAAACAAACAAACAATCAAATCTTTCTTCTTTATAATATTAGTATAGATACAGTTAATTGTAAAAATAATGCACAGGACCTCTAGAAAATAATACTTTCATAACTAGTCTTAGTCTGCATACTAATAGAGTATATTTTCCTGTTGTAATAGACCGTGTGGCGATCGGTTGAGAATAACACCACCCCATCTCTTTCCGTGGGTGTAGTAAGAGGCGACTAAGGAAACACAAATGAGACCTGCCTCCTAGTAATCCATCCCGGGTAACGACACTTCATTTTTTTTCTGAATCTGAGGTGGCATCCTATGGTCTCATGCGGTGTGGTAGGCTCTATAAAGGGCCGTCTGGTTCGCGACTACCCTCCTACCGAAGTCCGACGCTAAATAGCTTGCTGTGTTCCGTCGGTGCGTGGGAGTACCAGTGCCTTAATAGGCATTTTCTGGGTTAACTCGCTCCATCGTCGACCTCATCTTTGACCTTTATGGTCAAGATTGGGGTCAAGAGTTAACCCATATTATAATAATAATAATAAAAAAGAACGGGTTCCGATAACCGGTTTTATTTCAAATCAGTTTAGACGGCCGGTTTGGTGAGTGGTAGCGGCGCTGCCTCTTGATCGACGGGTCCTGGGTTCGATTCCCAGTTGGGGCAAATATTTATATTAATATTTATGTAAAAAGAAGATGTTCGTTCTCGGGTCATAGGTGTTAGTATCTTGTCTTTATGTATGTTCCGAGGGACCCACGACACAAGGGAAAACCTTAGTGTGGGCCTTTGAGTGTGTAACGTTTATTTAATTTATATTTTAAAGTTGTAACAAGAAAAATAAACCTTAAACTATGCAGACTCCAAAGAACTTTTTTTTTCAAAACTGTTTTTTGCTGGCACGAAAGAGTTCGGCCGTTTTACAGAAAGAAAATGTTTAAAAAATAGTTATCGAAAAAAATGCCCACTTCTAGTGGCTAGTACGTTCCGCTGTGTCCTCGTTGTTTATATGTTCATCTTCTTCTTATCTTCTTATCGTGTAGGTATAGTCAAGTGTGTGGCGAACTTGGCTAACCCTGGTGTCAGAGTTTTCAAACCGCACAATGGCCTCTGACTTGGTTTTAACGACTGTAGTCAATCGACAACAGCCGGGACCGACAGCTTAACGTGCCCTCCGAAGCACGGAAACGCTCGTGGTAAATTGCCACTTTGGTCACCCATCAGGTTCCCTGCCTCTGTGTACGTTGCTTAACCTCACTGACCGGCTGAGATCAGCAAGAGCCACTGGGCTACGAGCGCTTCTATATGTTCATTATCGGCTTATATATGACTACTCTGACCCCTGCGTGTTAATTGGACCTTTTGATTGAATCTCCTGTGACCCTTGGCTTGTTTTTTGGACTGTGATTTACTTTTCAAGTATAGAAACTGGACGTCGATGTGTAATGTGTCCAAGGTCTGTCTTAAGACAAAGGCGACACATTTTAATTAGCATTTACATTAACTGTCAAGGTGTGCCAATTAACCCCACTCCCCTTTTTGTAACATTAATGTACCGGAATTACAGGCCCTAGTAATAAGTAACAGTAAACATGTTCAAAAATGTTTTGTTGATCTTAATAAGCAACTTTATTTCAAGAAAATGATCAAAAAAATAAATTACTTTGTTCTTTTTTTTTAGATAGGTTATTGCTCCGGTCGGGTAGGTACGGGGGTCATATTGTACTCGTCTGCATTGTGTACTAACTTCAAAATAACCAATTCCCAAAATGACTGATTTTCGATTTGTCTTTGTGAAATAATGTCTTAACATCATTATTACTGACAGTTGTAGTACAGTTTGCTTGAAATATGCAGAGTTTATTAATGTCATTATTATTTATGGTATTACTTTAAATTTTTATCTAAATCCGGACGTAATAGGAACAACCATCAACAATTATATAACTGGTAGGTAATGCAAACATTATTGCACCACATACATATACTTCTCTCTTGCCATCTTTAAGGTAAACTGGAAGAGATCCTTTCAGGGATAAGTCCGCCTTTGCACATCTATGTATCTTTTGTCCTTTCTTAGTGCTTCCCTAGATTTCATACGGAGCTCGGAGGTCCAAATCTAGGGTAAACTAAGAAAGGATGTTTCGAAACTCACCCTCTAAGGGGGTGAAACGTGGGTTCAAAGTTTGTATGGAGAAAACAATTTTTTTGGACATTTTGACTCAAAACTTCGTGAGGAAATACCTTGAAGCAAATAAACGGAGACGAGTAATTTCGCAATTTTTCGAAAATAAAAGATTTAGAGAACAAAATGGGTGACGAGCGAAGCCGCGGGAAAAGGCTAGTAAGTTATAAACGTATGAAGTTTGTTTTTATTTCTGAAAAGAAAAATGTTATTTTTTAGTTGTATAATTCTAAACAATAAATTTTGTTTGCAACAGTACCATGATTTGACAGTATCATTTTTGACATTATTTCATAACGACAAATCGGAAATCAGTTATTTTGGGAACTGGTTATTTTAAAGTTTGTACACAATGCAGACGAGTACATTATGACCCCCGTACCTACCCGACCGGAGCGACCCTATTGATTTTTGATTTGAAAATGGTTGTTAGTCGTTGTATAGGACGTCATAATGACGTTAAAAGTAGCACCAATCCTGTTGATGGGTCCTTTCCCATTTTCGAACTGTTATTTCTATAGATCTGTTAAACATACAGAGCTGCGATTGCGCTCAAGTTGTTGCTAATTTTATTTTCTTTAAAAGTGTCTTTAATTACTTTGCTGTAAAATGTATATTTTAGATGGTGTAAGCGAAAAACTAAAAAAATGCCAAAAATTCCGAGGTTTTTTGAGCACCACGAAGTTAGCATAGGTCTTCTGAGGTTAGGAAATTTGGTTTTACACTAATGGTATCTATCCTAATAACATCCCAAAAAATCAGGACGGGGCTATTTTTTGCAACCTGACGCGACTTATATGTCTACGAACATTTGATAGGAAATTCAAGTTCATGTGTGCATTTTACTATCGTTTTTACAGCTTAAAAGATACACAATATTGGGTATTTAGAGGTGACTTTGCGAGCTTTTTCTATCGAACCAAAAGTGCTGAATCATGTTTTCAGCAAACTACTTATCCAGTTTATGTCCTGAATATTACCGTAGTATTTTTTCTTCGATTTAATGCAGTGCGTCATGCTTATCTACGCATCATAAAATCGTAATTTAGGTGCTGTAGTCGCCTTAACTATCAAGGTGTGCCAATTAACCCCACTCCCCTTTTTTGTAACACTGGCGTATTTGACTTTATGGTTTTTTCGTTTTATATGTTTTAGATTTATATTCGACCATTATTTTTTTATCACGTTCTTTTAATTTCGGAAACACAAAGTTTTGCGAGGTACAATAAGAAAGTAGAAGCACTGCACCATGTTACTAAAGATAATGTAGGCAACTATAGTACTTATCATTTTTTAGCTGATGCCCACAACTTCATTTGCTTTTGTACTTTTTTAATACTTAACACAAAATTGTAACCGCTTATTAGGTTTTTTTCATTTTCCATGGAATTCTCAAAAATAAGCGACAGCCAAGTTGGTTAATTATTAATAGCCATCAACTGCCCCATTTGGTATAATAATTTAATTTTATTTCTGATTTCACATCTTCAATGTGTAGGTTTTTTGGACTTACGATTTAATATGGTATATACAGTAAAATAGATAGATCTTAGATTACATGCGTACCTTGAGAATCTTCATTACTACAATCTTCAGGCAAATTCATTTTTTGTGCTAAACTTCGTAGAAATTTTTCACATGCCCTGCGTTTTAACTCTTTATCTGCAAATAGAAAAACGACGAATTGGAATTTTCACCGAGCAGTACGATCAAAGTAGAATGACACAAAGCTTAACAAAGGCAGCATCTGTAAACAGATTGGTTGCTTAATTCTAAATTAGTAAGAGAATTTGGTAGTCTAATTTCGTTCGTAATGTTGTAGCACGTTTTTTAAAGGTCTAAAGTACTTTTCTTAAGTCCTTTAATTAAAGGTCCTTAGTTCCTCTTTCCGTGGGAATACTAAGATAAAAAGTACCTTAATGTCCTTTTAGGTAACCCTGACAATGTGTATTAACAAATTACTTAGTAATTAGGAAATTATTATTTTCGTTATTATTTACCCAACGTCATTGCCTATTATTCTACATTAACTACTCTGAATGCGCGTTAACGTGTTTTTCAGCAGTTTTACTTTGTGATCAGACAACTTGAATTCGACCATACGCAGAAAGCACGTAATGCAGGACAAACACGTCGGTGGCGTAATGGCAGCGTTGTAGTCCGCAAGCCCACCGCAAGTTTCCTTGATATAACTTCTGTGTTAACAAACTTGTATATTAAGATATAATTTCACTTTAAAACGTATGGCACACGGTCGGTAAAGATGAAAACAGCTAAAAAAACTGAAGTTTGCTCTCCAGATAGGCCGGAAGTATGAAAATGTCTTTTAAGTATATCTGGTGAAAATTTAAAAGTATCATTACAAACTCTTGGCAGGAGGTAGGTAGTCTTTGAAAAAAGAAACATAAGCCCAATGATAGAGAGAAAATATAAATCTATCAGGTATCTACATGGTTCGAAGTATGATTAACTTTGGGCTAGTCGGACAAGTAGGTACTTCCGTCCATGTAGGAACTGTAAGATTTATGTAGCTAGATGCTGCCAGGGGTGGCATAATGATATCATTAAATTTGAACCGGAAATGACACATCCTATTATACTTCCGGCTAATTCTAGATGCTTATTTTTATTAAATTTTGCTCTCTATATATAACTTTTCATATAGTGTGCCATGCGTTTCAAAATGATGTCATGTCACGTGGGCTACCACATAATGGGCTCATGGACTGTTGGCAGTTTGATCCCCAGGGCCGCCATACACCAATGACTTTTTATGAGGTACATTAGTTGCACACTATCCGATGCTCTCACATCATGAGAAACTGCATGGCGCAAGTCGGTCATCAGGCTCCCCTGTTAGCACAGGGTCATATACTTTACTGTAATTACCGAAGATACCGAAGACTGTAAAGAAACCCTCTTTCAAATCAAAGGTGAGATTAACCAGCCAAGATCTACAAGTGCTAAATTTTTGTTCTGTTGCAATCACATGCTCAGCTTGTTGCCGATCACATTATAACTATCAACGCAATTAGCTACCAGAAGCATAATCAAAATTACCCTTGATTTAAAAAGCACCCCTGTTAATAGTACTACTAATGAGAAACAGGGACAAACTCTAAAAGAAGAAGAGTTTACCATCAAACAGAAGATTTTCTGCAGATTTGTGCCACGGAGTCGGTTGACAGTGAGGCTGCTGAGTCATACAAGGATTTCTCGTAAATCCTACAAACAATTATTTACATCATAAAAAAGTCAGGAAAATTAATTGTACTACAAATGAGATTTGTACTAAAAAGGACAAAACTCTAAAAGGAAGAGGAGAATTACCATCACACATAGAGTTATCCGCAGGTTTGTTGCACGGAGTCTGTTGACAGTGAGGCTGCTGAGTCATACAAGGGTTTCTTATAAATCCTACAAACAATTATTTACACCATTAAAAAACGTCAGGAAAGGGGTTTGAATATTTTATACAAACACCCTTTTGAAAGAGTATTATCGATAGGTAATTTTTTAATTTAAAATATACTAAATACTAAAATTTTCTAAAATAGCTGGGCTTTTCCTCAAGTGTCGCATCTCGCGAAAGAGAGAGAGATGGAACTAGTAGCGTGACTGGGCGCCGCCTTACAAACAAATGTCTGTGCGAAATCACAGAAGTTTTGTGAAAAACTGATCACCTAGATTGCACCTCTACTGGTTAAGAATGTGAAACGGTACAGTGTAGGATTCTAACAGGTCACAATAAATTTAGCAAACACCTGCAGTTAATACGATTTCTCACTATGTAATAATGTATATTATAATATTATTTATGTATGTTTATATTATGCGTTTTACTTATGTATGTTATGGGTTATTTGTGTATAGATATACAGGGTATAAGGGACAGGTTAGCAAAAACTTAAAACCTAAACTCAGACCAACATTCTGTGTCTTGAGCACGATGGCGACAAACTTGTGCGGCGCGCCAGTCGGCTGACGGTGAAACTTCACTTTGATTGTGTAAGGACTCCGAGCAAAGGCTTGCTCGCCCTCTGGCGTTGTTAATGTTGACATTTTGACATAGGACCGCGGCGCATTACGCGCGCGATCACCACCGTACTCGAGCTACTGAATGATGTTCCAGTGGAATTTTCCTGTCGATAGTCAGGCGGCTGAGTAAAACTGAGTAGAATTCTCATAAATCCTACAAACAATTATTTACATCATAAAAAAACGTCGGGGAAATTAATTGTACTACAAATGAGATTTGTACTACAAAGGACAAAACTCTAAAAGGAAGAAGAAGATTACCATCACACATAGAGTTATTCGCAGGTTTGTTGCACGTAGACTGTTGATAGTGAGGCGGCTGAGTCACACAAGGATTTCTCGTAAATCCTACAAACAATTATTTACATCATAAAAAACGTCGGGGAAATTAATTGTACTACAAATGAGATTTGTACTACAAAGTACAAAACTATAAAAGGAAGGGGAGGATTACCATCACACATAGAGTTATCCGCAGGTTTGTTGCACGTAGACTGTTGATAGTGAGGCGGCTGAGTCACACAAGGATTTCTCGTAAATCCTACAAACAATTATTTACATCATAAAAAAACGTCGGGGAAATTAATTGTACTACAAATGAGATTTGTACTACAAAGGACAAAACTCTAAAAGGAAGAGGAAGATTACCATCACACATAGAGTTATTCGCAGGTTTGCTGCACGTAGACTGTTGATAGTGAGGCGGCTGAGTCACACAAGGATTTCTCGTAAATCCTACAAACAATTATTTACATTAGTGTTTTTCAATCTTTTTGGATTCACGACCCCTTTGGATCGTATAAAGTTCTGGCGACCCCCTAAGGTCCCTAAGACCCTTTTATGGTAAATCTGTGTACTACTTCGGAGATTTTAAAACACATAATAAAATAGTTTGCCGCGGGGTAGACGCGGAAGGCGACGGGAGGCATCACTATACAGGCACGGCCTTTTCACTGAAATTGTCTTAGTTTAGTGTAAGATTTACAAATTTTTGTCTTTTTCTTTTACCTGCGACCCCCCGAGTAAGGCTTCACGACCACCCCGGGGGTCGCGACCCACAGTTTGAAAAACACTGATTTACATAATTAAAAAACGTCAGGAAAGAGGGTTGAATATGTAGTTTACGAGTATACTTTCGTGTTGTTGTTTCTTGATAGAACTCCATATTATTACCAATGAAAGACATTAGTTTAAACTAAGACCCGCCTGAAGATAATGAAATCGAAACCGGTCGCATAAAAATATTAAATAAATAAGTGGAACTAGTGTAAAAATAATGTTTATCATTGGTAATAGGGTTTAAATATTTTATACATACACCTATAAAAGGGTATGTATCGATAGGTAAATTTTTATTTTCAAATAGACTGTGTAAACTAAAATTTTCTAAAATAGCTGGGCTTGTCCCCAAGTGTTCCATCTTGCGAAAGAGAGAGAGATGGAACTAGTGGCGTGACGCAATAACGTCATGACGTATGTGATGACTAAATTAATTCCTTTATTTCCGTGAAACATTACTGATTAGTTTGTATACTGTGACGCTAATATTTTTATCTATTGAGGTAGTCTATTCGATGAGAATTCGTCAAGATATAGATTAAAGAAAGTAAATACTCTTTGATATGTTTTCTCACGTTCCTATGTCGTGAATAATTCGTGTATACTATATCAAAAATCCATGAATAACTCTAGAAATTCTTTTTCTACACTTTTATATCATAAATTAAAACATCAAACGTAACCGCGCAACTGATTAGGTACTAAAGTTGCGACAATTTCACTTTTGAATGTAATTTTGGATTTTATTCTTATTGGGTATTTATGAAACACGTCGTATATACTTATATCACTGGTAGTTAGTCTCTAATGCTCCGTCTGTTTGTTAACTAAACGTTCAAGTGTTTCTATGAACACTCGATGATGTCTCTCCCTTAAAGGTAATTGTTTAGCCATGAGTGTTTTATTTCAGTGCGTTCCAGAGATGGAACTAGGTGCCGCCTAATCATACCTAATCACAGAAATCATAGAAGTTTTGTGAGAAACTGATCGCCCTAGATTGCACCTCTATTGGCTAAGCGCTCGGTGCATGTAGCATACTTACCCCGAATGCGAAACAGGACGTGCAGGATTCTAAAGCGCCTTATTCACGATCCATCCTGACGTACGTCCCGCCAAGGTCAAAGAGGGACAGAGCTATACTAGGAAGCGAGAAGTTGACAGTATGTCTTGCTCGCTCGCTTCCTCCTTCTCGCTTCCTAGTATAGCTCTGTCCCTTTGTGGCCTTGGCGGGACGTACGTCAGGATGGATCGTGAATAAGGCGCTTAACAGGTCACAACAAATTTAGCAAATACCTGCAGTTAATATACGATTTCTCACTATGTAATAATGTATATTATAATTATTTATGTATGTTTATATTATGTGTTTTACTTATTTGTGTTATGGGTTATTTGTGTATAAGTATAAACAGGGTATAAGGGACAGGTTAGCAAAAACTTAAACTCTAAACTCAGACCAACATTCTGCAGCTCGAGCGCGATGGCGACAAACTCGTGCCGCGCGCCACTCGGCTGACGGTGAAACTTCAAAGGCTTGCTCGCCCTCTGGCATCGTCAATGTTGACATTTTGACATAGGACCGCGGCGCATTACGCGCGCTATCACCATCGTACTCGAGCTACTGAATGATGTTCCAGTGGAATTTTTCTGTCGATAGTCAGGCGGCTGAGTAAAAATGAGTGAAATTCTCATAAATGCTACAAACAATTATTTACATAATAAAAAACGTCGAAAAAATTAATTGTACTACAAATGACATTTGTACTACAAAGGACAAAACTCTAAAAGGAAGAGGAGGATTACCATCACACGTAGAGTTTTTAGCAGGTTTGTTGCACGGAGTCTGTTGACTGTGAGGTGGCTGAGTCATACAAGGATTTTTCATAAATCCTACAAACAATTATTTACATAATTAAAAACGTCAGGAAAGGGGTTTGAATATTTTTGCGGCATTGTTACGGTCCGCTTTTTTGAATTTTTTCAAATATAAAAGGGTATATCGATAGGTAATTTTATTATCAAAAAGACTGTACAAACTAAATATATTTGAAATAGCTGAGGTAAAGGAAGGGGAGGGGGGTAACAAGAGTCCTATCTTGCGAAAGAGATAGAGACAGAGATGAAACTATTCGCGTGACCGGGCGCCGCCTTACAAACAAATGTCTGTGCAAAATCACAGAGAAGTTTTGTGAAAAACTGATTGCACCTCTACTGGTTAAGCACTCGGTGCCTGTAGCATACCCCGAATGCGAAACGGGACAGCGTAGGATTCTAACAGGTCACAACAAAAAAAAGAACCTGCAGTTAATACAAGTATCACAATTTCTCACTGTATATTAATGTATAAATTATAATTATTTATGTACTTCCACGCTGGACTGGGAGTAAAAGAAAAACATAGAATGTGCCAGCTGCCTACTCTTCCCAGGCATACTGTAAAGGTCAGTAACTGGGAAGCGAGGGTTTTTCAGTATTCTGGGCGAAAGGCTGACAACCTCTGACCACTTACATCATCTTATAACCCCCCAAATTTATGTCAAACGTGGCATCAAGTGTTTTTTTAAAGCTGATATTTTAATGCACTGAATACAATAAATATGTACAATAGAGTAATACTTAGATTTAACTTCACTCAAAGAAATTAAGATACCCATGCTCTACTTGTACAAAATACAATACAAAAATATGTATTTCTTCTACAAAGAATTTCTTAAAAACTACTGGCAGGAATCTCCCTTTACGCGTAAGTATGCCTATGGTGTGAGATTCCGCTCTTTCCTAAATTTTCAATTTTAATAAGAGAAAAAAAATTAAAAATAAACAAAGTCAATTATTTGCAAGTGTGTATGTATGTGTGTGTGTGAGTGTGTGTGTGTGTATGTGTGTGTGTGTGTGTGTGTGTGCTCGTCAGGAACAAAAAAACAAAAAAAAGGTAATTTTTCACAGGTTTTTGGCTGTCAAAAGTTATGCCCACCCCTGGACTCGTGGGACTTTTCAGAGGTTATTTGGGGAGCTAAAAGGTACGTGTATAACATTTTTCAGCTTGGTTGGAATTTTTCGGAAATCCTGCCCATTTTTCGTCTAAAGTTCCTGAAGTAAAAACCATTGTATAGACTGTCTTTTACAACCTGCTCTAATCCCTATCCCTACTAATAATTATAAACGCGAAAGTAACTCTGTCTGTCTGTCCGTTACGCTTTCACGGCTAAACTACTGAAACGATTTTGATGAAATATGGTACAGAGATAGATTAGACCTTGGGAAAGGACATAGGCTACATTTTATCCTACAGCTGGGCACGATATACCCTGTAGCCCACGCGGGCGGAGCTACGTGCGGAAAGCTATACATGCTATGAAAATTACTGCCTACTTATTTATTTGTTTTATTTTTTATTTATTGTGTCGCTACTATTGCGATACTCCCTGTATTTTTGTGTTTTCCTTTCGCCTTGGGTTGCCTGAAAGAGATCGCCGTTTAGCGATAAAGCCGCCCTTGCACACCATCTATACTAATATTATAAAGAGGAAAGATTTGATTGTTTATTTTTTTGCATTGAATAGACTCCGAAGTTACTGGACCGATTTTAAAAATTCTTTCACCATTAGAATGCTACATTATCCCTGAGTAACACAGGCTACATAACTTTCCCGAATTTCCACCGGAACGAAGTCCCAAGTGGAATGCTAGTTGTTTATACGTTTGTATTGTATGTTTTTTCTTTGTTTCATAAGTATGCAATAAAGCACTTTCTTATTTATCTATCTACGTAACACGGATCTCAACAAGACCAAGTCATGTAGATTCTGTCACGAAGTTGAAGACACGTCTCTTAACCCTCCGCATACCAGGTGGGGTGTAATAAACCCCAGGCGGTAAAAAATCGATATATTTTCAAAAATTTTCGTGCGCGGAATCTGAAGCTCTCAGTAGCTGGAGTTGCGACGTTCTTACACTGGCAAGTACTTAGTGGTGCGTGCGTTTTTTAGGGCTCTAGATGCGTTTTTGTTTAGAGTTGTTGTTATTTGGGCATATACAAAATGCAATTATGGCGAACTGAAGAACTCCTACCTCGAGATTGAAGTAAAAATTTAAAGATGTATCATCGTTGTTAATTTTTTTTTAATTTAGTCAGTTTAATTACAAACATTGGTAATTATCAATTCTTAGGTTAATTTTAAGTCTAAATTAGTAGTCAGAAGATGGCATTTTCGCTACCCTTTTTCAACAAACCATTTAATCTATTTCATTTTTTTTTATATAGTGCTACTCAGGTTATGTTCAATTTCAAAAATATGCAATAATAATTCAGTACCCCTATTCCTATCTGATTACAGCGACCATTTTGTTAGGGTATGTCACACCCCACCTTGTATGGCATGTTACAAATTTTCACCTGGTATGCCAAGGGTTAATGTGATCTGTGAATGCAGCACGATGCACTGCAGCAGGAAGCGGTATTTTGGAGGCCACACTCTATTTTTTTTTATCAGCCCATATACGTCCCCACCGAGGAGCACGGGCCTCCCTTCGAAACACGAAGGAGATTTAGGCCGGGTTGGTGGACACTAACCTACCAAAATATCAAAAGGACATAGCCAGATTCGCGGTTAGCATAGGACGGTGATAACAAAATAAATAAATAAACAAACGCTACACACTAAAAGGTCTACATTAAGGTTATCCCTTGTGTCGTGGGTCCCTGGGAACATACATAAAGACAGAAACAAACACCCATGACTCGAGAAAAACATCTGCTTTCTACTAAAATGTTTTCCCCGACTAGGGATCGAACCCAGGACCCGTCGATCAAGAGGCAGCGACCAAACCAAACCGGCCGTCAGAAAGAAGGGCACTGTCACAATATTGTATCTGTGAAGGTCGCAGTGATATAGGAACCTGTAATCTTGCGGGATCCCAATTTGCTTTCAAAAATAATAATAAAAGGAAGAGGAAGTTAATTACCTTGCGGTCGTCGCGGCTCTCGACAATCGAATCTTTTATTTCCGGCCTCTGTAAAACACAATAGTTGTACAAGGTGATGTTTGAGACAATCCTTACATTGACAAAGTTAACTAAGTATCTCTACAAAGTTAACTCTTCAAAACCACTCTTAAGGAACTTTGATGTTTTCACGGAAGTTTTATTTCAGAAATATATTCAATAATGCTAAAATGACAAATTGTGTAAAACCTCCGACATTCGTCGCATATAATAATATATGAGTTATAAAACTCATAACCAATTTTGATTAAATACAGCAGCTTTAGCACGATAACGACAAACTCGCGCTCGGCTCACGCTGAAACTTCACTTTGATTGCGCGAGGGTCCCGCGCAACGGCTTGCTCGCCCTATGGCGTTGTCAATTTTGACATTTTGGCATAGGACCGCGTTGTCGCGGCGCTGCCACTATTCGTACTCGGCCTGCTGCTTAGAACTATCTCGATTACGCCAGGTTTCAAACAAAACAAAATGCATCGAAATCGGTCGATTCGTGAGGGAGTTACGATAGCACAACCATACAGACATATGTACTGTGCAAAGCGCTCTTGTAGTATCATTTCACTTTTTTGACTTGAGTTGCTGAACTAGGTAAGTATTTTACTGTTGTTTCCTTTTAATTTTCTTGTCCTTTACTTATTAGATTTATCGTCAAAATTAATGGAATTTTGAATTACGTACTTTAATGTTGTTTTGTTATAATTTCGGAAACACTAAGTGTGTCGAGAGATAGAGCACTAATAAAATCAGTTATTTTGTTAATAAAATCAAAGTTCATAAAATAAATAGGTACACACCCCGTAACCGTTCGAAAGACCTCTGACGTAGCATTTCACATGCTGCTCGCTTCAAAAAGTCAACTGTCAAAAAACAAAGCAAATACGAATCAGAATCGCATCAAAAGTTTTGAAGAAAAATACTTATTTATGTTTGTATCATAAAATACACTACACTCACGTTTTTCCGCTGGTTGTTCCGCAAATTTGTATCAAATATGAAACAAAAAAAATAGTATCATCTTGTGATAGTGGCCTCAGTTAAACGTATCTTAATATGATAATAGAGGATGCCCGGGACTTCGTTCCTGTAAGAATTTTGTGAAATCCTTCCATTTTCCTTGCCTAAGTTATAAAAGGAACCTACCTGCCAAATTTCAGTTTTGTAGATCCAAGGGTTTGTGCAGAGCGTTGATGAGTCTGGACCTCTAATATTATACATATACATAGATTGGAAATAGGCCAACAACGATCTAATAGACTCAAGCTTGCTTTTTCAGTTTCCGGAGGTGACCTGCAGCCGGTAACGTGATCTTTACTAGGTCTATCTGACGTCATTGTAGGTCAAAGTCACTGCACTTCACTCTCCATAACCTTGTGACCTCAACGGTTTCCGTGCTATAAGCCCTGTTCTGCCATTTCAACTTACATTGTTGTAAAATATTGCGTATCTATATCGAACTTCGTAGTATTTCGTGTTTGTCCTGTACCTATAAACACTTATATATAAGTAGAATTGATAATAACCTTTAGGGTATAGTGGTTGATCTAAAGTTAGAGCTTCACATTCTGTGAAAAATAAAATTATGATTAAGATTTTTATTTATCTTCCTGCTTTGATCATGAAAACTTGAAAACAAGTGCTTTACTTTTCAGCAACTAGGGAAAAAAGTTAACGATTTTAAGCTGCTCTGATAGATAGACAGAGCAACACCATCATTTTTTTGTCATTTTGGTAGGGATATCTAAAAATACATTTAAAGGGCACTTCTTTTCTTAAAGTCGTTCAAAATTGTTTTTAATGTGCATTTTTAATAACACCAAATCAAATCAAAAATATTTTATTTTCATAGAACATACAAAGTGTTTCTTGAAAACGTCATAAAAAAATCAATGTAAATCATTGAGCAAAATAGTGAATCACATTAGCATTTTTGACTTGGCGCCTCGCAAAGGTGCAGTCTTCCTCAGGAGAAGAATAGGCAAGAAACTCCGAGGGTCGCTCTTTTCAAGTCAATCATATAAGGGTACCGTTGCGTTACCCTAAGTTGCAGTACGGCTTCAAATTGGTTTTGAAAATTATGAACTTAATATCTTGCATTAAACATGAAAGCAACAAACGGAAAAAAACAAAAACGAATAAAATTAAAACTATAAGACTTACCGTCGTCGTCAGAATGCTGTGAAACTTGAATATCTGTTAAGAAAAAAAAACGTAGAAGCTTAAAAAAAAGCAATTCTTTAAGGTCCAAACAAGGTTTCCCTTGTGTAAAGGGTCCATTTGGGCACAAAGCACTGACTAACAAAAAGTAAATTTACTTTTATTGTGGAACTCGTGGAAGCTGGTGCGGTGTATGGGCGATGACTCCGTAGATATACCAGTCCCAGCGTTGGACAGTCGTAGGGTCGAGTAGGGGTGTAGACGTGAAAGTCACAAGAGCACTCCAATCAATGAGCATTTATTGTTACGTGAGTCGTACAACAGGGTAACTTTTTTATCACCAGCCAAATTTTTGTACGGTGTCAGTAATGTTGATAGAACGAAAATAAGGAGGAAAAAAATTTTTTTTCCAAACTTTTTAGATTTTGATTCCCCTTTTTAACGTGTTAGAGGATGAATTTTGTAAAACGCAGAAACACGGGTGTCACAAATTGTGTAAGTGTACTATTACCAAGTTTCAAGTCAATTGGACGATGTTATTTTTTTTCCATACAAAAATTTTGATTAATTTTCATGCTTCAGACGATCTACCTTGAAATGTTTATATGAAACGATATAAAACAAAAAAATACGGGTCTGTTAAATTTTCATAAAGTTTATGGTGATAAAAAAATCTTCTCGTATGCAGTGGGCACGGCTCGCAACTTCCTACATACAAAATGAGACGTGGTACGTTTATGTAGCCACCCCAAAATATCTATTGAGAAAATTGATAATTTCGTTTGTTTAGGCAAAGGCCTCCCTCTTTCCCCCATTTGTTCCGGTTGCTTTCTAACTCACACCACCTTCTTAACAATTATAAACTTTCGTTAAAGTTGCTTGAGTTTGGGGCACTTCCTTCATCTATCTTTGATTTAAAAAGCCAGCCAAACACAATATTATAATAGTTTTTTTTCATACATCTAAGGTAATTTTACCTTTATTTGGTGTCACATGGAAGCTCTGTGTAAACGTCAAAATTTCATTACTTTGCATCCTATGTAAAGGCGGCCTTATGTGTCTAATGCGATCACAATCTGAAAAAAACAAGGTATTAATTCATCTTTATTGGCAACTTTAAAATAATAGTCCATTTATATGTATATCTCTGACCTATCTGACTGATTCATCAACGCCAAGCCCAAACCGTTGAACCTAGAATGCTTGGCATAAAGGTTCATTTTATAACGTTGACAAGGAATATTCCCAGGGGAACGAAGTCCCGGGCATAGTCTAGTTATAAATATTCTTGAACAACTCACCCAGCGTCGTCTAAACCCAAACTAAGTGCGGCATGTACTATGAGTGCTAGATAACTTTTATGCCTTTTTTTTGGGAATACATATATTAAGCCAAAACTCCAAGACTCTTGACAAGTACTTGAAAATACGATTTTCAAATATTAATGTTGGACGGGAATCGAACCCGCAACCTTCAGATCAATAGTAGGTCATTACCAACAGAGCTGTCATTTCTCTGAGTAATTTCTCCCTTTAGAAGTTTAGAGCTCATTGAAGAAGTATCAACAGAGAGACGTACAGGACTTTTATATATCTCATTATTAGTATAAGCATTTTCAAAAATACTTACTTTCAGCTAAAGACGATTTTGACTGCTGACGGTCATGCTGTGGTTTGTTGAGTTTATCTGAAAACATGTCCAAAATTGATTACCAAGAGATGTTTTGAAAATATTTATAGAAGTCATAAATGATGGGCGATTACGTACATCATGTCCGTAATTTCCATGCTGGACTGGGAGTGAAAGAAAAACTAAGAATGTGCCCGCTGCCAACTCTTCCCAGGCATACTGTAAAAGTCTGTAAGTGGGATTTTCTGTATCATGGGCGAAAGGCTGACAATCTCTCACCATTATACAACATTTTCTATCTGAAAACCCTCACAATTTGTGTCAAACGTAGCATCAAATGGTTTGCTAAAACCGCTGATGCTCTGCCTACCTCGTTAAAGATAACAGGCGTGATCATTTCTATGTATGTCAGTTGTTTCTTATTGAGAAAAATATATTTACTTGCGTGTGCCAGTCATTAGCAACGAAATGCGGTTTAAATTTTTTTGACATGTATAGGGACCTAACAAGCTTCTCCAAAATATGTGCCCAGTTACCCTAGCATACGCAACGAGACTTCTCTTATGAGAGTATATACTTCCAAATCAACACAAGGAAAATGGCCTTATTGAATAGTCAGAAGTTTTTATTTCCCTTGTGTTTTGAACATGCGTCCTTCTAGCAATTCAAAATCATTTGTGAACGTCAATGCATGCAAAAAGTTATTTGTTCAACAAGAGAGCAAAGTTGGTTTTTGCTATCCGAGTGCAATCTTTAAATCACGAGCTAGCGAAGTAGTCTACAGTTGACTCAAGAGCCTAGCGAGTGATTTAAAAGCACAAGATCAAAAAAACTTGCTCTCGTGTTAAACACATAACTTTTCACCTCTGCAGCGAGAAAAGATTAAGAAACCAAAAAAAAAAACGAAAGCAATATACTTTTTTAGAAAACTACATCGTTTTTTAGAATTTATATTATATAACCTTTTATTTCCTTAAACGATCAATATTTAACACATTTTTGTAATTTTATTTCAATAAATAAAATTTCGTGATTTGATAGTCCTAAATTAGTTTCAGAACAAATCACCGTGCCAATTTATTTCAAATTTAGTGTTCCAATTCAAATCACTTTTTCTCTCGCTCAAAAAATGCAGTGAGGAACGATTTTGCTCTCTGATTTTCAGAAGCAAAAGCTTTCTTTTCGAGCTGGAGAGGTGAAAATAATATTTAGGATTGTCTTTTCCTTGGCAATTAACTCTCATGAGAGTGAAGTCTCATTGCGTATGCTAGGGCAGCTGTAGAGTTAATATTGGCAGGGAGACTTAAATTTTGTCGACTCTCATTAGATACATTTCCATCAAACTGAACAACTTTCCCAAAGAAATCTGTACAAAATTCCCAAAAAAAATTCGACTTCCCGTACAAAGCCAAATCAGCTGATCGCACAAGTTCCATGAAGAGGTGAAATGTTTTTTGCTTTTTTTTTGCTATAATTACCATAATTGCAGTTTTGTTGGCTGATACTTATTTATTTTAATAAAGTCACCATTTTAAAATTGCAATAAAACAAACTCGTAGTCGCTTCCCTTAGCGGAATAAAAGTGCCTTTGATGAAACACCATATTTTAGTATGTTGTATTCTGACAAAAAACCACCGGGAGACAGTTTCTAACGTGGTTAAGTCACCAGTTATGACGTCACCAAAATGGCCGCTGCCGCGTTCAGAATATTGCGTATACAACAGAAAATATGACACAATGTAACCTTGTGTAGGGTATCATAAAAAGCAAAATTAAATGCGCTGCAGTATTGTTTCATTTGACCTTGTAAATACCATATTTTGCGAGAAACTTCCGTTTTTTGTTTTAATTAACTTTACTAGTAACTTTACAGTAAAACATTGTATGAAGATATGAATGCTACATTAATAAGATAGAAAACTCCATTAACATTTTGAAAATCAGTTTATAAACAAGCAAAATACACTATTTTGTTCCATACCGGATGACACCACCAAGAGTCGGATTTTTTTACCCACTGACAAAGATATCCATGCAAAATCAAAACTATTGAAGCTGTTGGTTTGAAATTTTGCATAAATGATTTTCAAATATTGTGAAAGCTTACCTAAAAAATATTACACGGAGTACCCATGGGAACGAATTGTAAGGCCATACAATTCTTTAACACGTTATAAACTGTGTCCTGATGGTTTTTGAGTCAGAATAACATGCTTAACAACATAGTAAAATATGGTGCTGGTTTCATCAAATGTCAAGTGAACCGCTACATTCATTTCCGTGCTCTCTGGTGCAGAGGGATCTCAAAGACTATTTATAAAAAAGTTAAAATTACCTCTAGATACTAAAAGTTTTATTACAGTTTGAACCGCTTTTTCTAATTGAACGTTGTATAAACGATCTGAAAATAACATTTGAAATAGAAATAAAAGCTAGTTAAACATGTGATACTGATCTTTTTTCCAAAATAATAAACACATTAATCAATTTGTGTTACATATAAACTTAAGCTTATAGCTCAAAAGTTTGTACTTAAGGCCCTTTTATTATTAAATAAATTAAAATAACGCTGCGCTGCCATCGCAATTCGAAGATTGTTATATTTTCCGCCATTTTCAAGACTCATCTCTCATTAGCCAGACTTTAAGAACTAAGCCCCAGTCACGCTTGAAAGATGAAGGATCTAAACCAGGTTGATCAATATGGTTTAATATTTTACCTCCAGATGCTTTCGGCGATTTGTTATGGGACTGAGTGCATTTCGATGACTTTGAAGAACCTGTAAGATTTAGTATTCAAGTTATTAAGGTTTAGTTACAGCCAGTTTCCGAAGTGCGATTACACCTAGTTTTAGCCGACTAGAACTACGTGCAGCCGGTCACAGGTGGTTCAACTAAGGTGGATCCTATTTATCTGTGGCTAGAACAACGTTTAGTCTTCATTATGCCTGTTAGAACTAGTTACAGCCGGTTACAGGTGGTTAAACTTAGATGTACCCTATTTATTTTTAGCTAGAACAAGGTTTAATCTTCATTATACCGGCTAGAACTAGGGACAGTCGGTTACCTTTACCGATATCCTGCTTATCAAGCTTTCGGCCCGGTATGTCGTTCACGTGTGGATTTAAAAAAAATATACAGCCTATTTGTTATAATATGTCTAAGCTAAATCACTGCAAAGTTTCATAAAAATTCGTCATGTGTTTTTTGCGTGACGGAGTAACAAGCATCCTGTCATCTATCACATTCATAATTTTAAAAGAGTAAAAGAATTATAATGGGGCTAAATTAAGGACTAACCTCTCATCGTCTGTTTTCTTGGAATCAGTCGTCGGCACTCTGAAATGAATTTCAAGGCATATTAAAAAAAAGGAAATTATTTTATAAAAATCAGCAAAATTGCGGGGTTGTCAAGGCCTTGCTACATGATCTCATGTACTGCATTTTCGAATGTTAAGTAATGGAGGAAGCATAGCGCCATAGTCGAGCAGTCACAAAATTTTCACGAAAATCAACACTTTTTGGATCCTTTTCCTTCAAATCGTTACCAATTTAAAGCGAGGTGAACTCTATAATTGCGACCACTAATACTCGAATTGATCAATTAACTATTAAAGACAGCGTACGCTATTGATTTTTGTGCTGCTTGCATCTTACTGCGCCTATAACGCCAGTGACTTATACATTTTTATTTTATTTTTTGACCTCAATCTTGACCAAGGTCATAGATGAGGTCGACGATGGAGTGAGTTAACCCAGAATATGCCTATAAGGCACTGGTACTCCTACGCACCGACAGAACACAGCAAGCTGTTTGGCATCGGACTTCGGTAGGACGGTGGTTGCGAACCAGACGGCCCTTCACAGAGCACATTTCTAAGCCCATTGCTCTTTCTTTCCTCTAACTAAATAATGGTATTAAAATAACTACAGTAGACGCTATTGAAGTTATAACATATTTCGAATGCGCCATAACATACGAGTATTTCGTTACATTCAGTTTTGCAACTTACTGACTAACCGATTTGAAACACGTTTCACGTCAATAGTAATAATACATACATGTAAAAAGCAGAGGTTTGTTGTCGGGTCATGGGTGTTTGTGTTTGTCTTTATGTGTGTTCCAAGGGACCCACGACACAAGGGAAAACCTTAGTGTGGGCCTTTGAGTGTGCAAAGTTTATATAAAAAATAAAAAATAAACAATACATGCATACGCTCACGCCTGTAATCTCTAACGGGGTAGGCAGAGCATTAGTTGTTTTAGTGAACTACTTGATGCCTCGTTTGACGGAAATTGTGAGGGTTATCAGATGCAACATATTGTAGAATGGTGAGAAGTTGTTAGCCCTTTGCTTATGATACAACAAAACCCTCGCATCCCATTTACAGACTTTTACAGTATACTTGGGAAGAATTGGCAGCTGGCACATTCAAAGTTTTTCTTATTCACTCCCAGTCCAGTGTGAAAGTAATAATAAAAAAAATATATATATTCTGTTCAACAGATACCTTCGGCTGTAAAGCGCCCATGCGTATTTTTAGTTTTCGGTTTTTCGCTGCATTCAGAAACTGAAAATGAAATGGAAAGTTTGTAGACTCCGCGGCTGATATCCGTTCCAAACCAGCTTTCCAATGAATACAAGGCGCTTTTGCGGACTCGAAACTAGTTCTGCTTACATTTTTACATTGATTTGCATTAAACGGGCCACAAAAACAAGTTAGTTTTATAGCTTACTAGCTTTCCTCCCGCGGCTCCGCCTGCGTGGACTACGGGTTATATCGTGCCCAACTGTGGGATAAAATGTAGCCTATGTCCTTTCCCAGGTTCTTATCTATCTTTGTACCAAATTTCATAAAAATCGGTTCAGTAGTTTAGGCGTGAAAGACGGACAGACAGACAGACTTTCGCATTTATAATATTAGTATGGATTGGCTTTCCGCCTGGGACTTCGTTCCCGTGGTAATTTGGGAAAATTATGCAGTCTATTACCTCCATACCAAATTATATCAAAAGTGGTCCAGCCGTTTGAGCGAAAAGAGGAACATAGCGATCTAAAGCTAGTTTTTTATTGTATTTATGTTTCTCTCTAGTGTATCTTGTTTTACTGTATGATCTTGCATGTTATATGTGTCGTGATGTCCGGAATATTAAATTTGTCTTTCTTTCTCTTTTTTTTTCTGTCTTTCATTCATCCATACAAACAAACTTTCGCTTTTATAATATCAGTAAGGATAAAGAATATTGCAGTTAATTTGAATGGTTTTCAATGGTAAGCAAGTTTTAGTTAAACAGTGTTTCTTACCAGCCCATATACGTCCCCACCGAGGGGCACGGGCTTCCCTTCGAAACACGAAGGGGATTTAGGCCATAGTCCACCACGCTGGCCCAATGCGGGTTGGTGGACTGCTCGTCTTTCGAAAATGAATTTTCTTGGACGAGCGGGTTTCATCACGATATTTTCCTTCACCGTTAAGCAAGTCATAATTAGAAATCCGTACATAAATCCGAAAAGACGAATTTAATGGTGCCTGTACCGCGAACCCGCGACCTTCGGATTACAAGTCTGGTTCATTGCCGACTGGGCTATCACCGTTTCTAAACAGAGTTTAATTTTCGTTAACTTGTTTAAAATTCTTTGTATGTTTCCGTAATAGCCGGTGTCAATGTTTCCGTATTAATTCGCTTGTTTTTATTATACTTGGTGTTTTTGTTGACTGCCCATTTTTAGCACAGCAGAACATGGCTTGTAATTCTGTTGTGCTACACAGGGCTTGGTTAATCAGTCCATGAAACTGAATAACTTCCCCAAGGAACATTGGTCAAAATTCGAAAAAAAATATTGGTCTCCCATACAAAATGCGCTATATGCTGATGAAGTTTGTATGGGAACAAAAATTATTTTTTTCGTATTTTGACCTATGTTCATTGGAAAGTTGTTCAGTTTCATGGAATGATTAACCACCCGAGAGGTTGAAAGAGAGATACCTAGCGCCCTGTATATCTTTTCTTGGGGAAAATTATTCAGTTGAGTGAGCTGATAAAGAGCCTTAATTTTCGCTAAATAATATAAAGTCACCCAGAAATGAGGTAGGTAAACATTCCATGGTTTTGCTGTATAATGGGCGAAAGGCTAACCACCCTAACCATTATACAACTTGTTCCATCTGACAATCCTAACAATGTGTGTGAAA
The DNA here is from genome assembly GCA_949987775.1 of Aproaerema taeniolella. Classification (NCBI taxonomy): domain Eukaryota; kingdom Metazoa; phylum Arthropoda; class Insecta; order Lepidoptera; family Gelechiidae; genus Aproaerema; species Aproaerema taeniolella. Next base: position 33,157,887 of record OX465242.1, on the reverse strand, counting down.
CGTGGTATCTACGAGCACTCAACCTTATACATATAGAGACGTATACATGCGATTTGAAAGAAAACGATTTTGTCAACTAGGTGGAAAGTAATTCGAAGAGATTCTGAACACGATCGCTAGGGCGTGCGTTATATATCAGTGACTAGCCACTGACGAGTTGACAGGTTCGGGTCGCCTTGTATTACGTCTCTGTATAGGGTTGAGTGCTCGTAGATACCACGTTTGACACACTCGTAGCGTGGTATCTAGTAGTTCTAAAACCACTGCTCTGCCTACCCCGTTAGGGATTATAGGCATGAGCGTATGTATGGCTCCACTGTTTCACAATCTTGTCAAACCTTGCACCACATAGAAGCGGACCCAGAATTCCAAACCGACTATCCTACGATTGCAAACCTCTTCTCCTTCTCATCTTGTAGGTATAGTCAAGTGTGTGGCGAACTTGACTAATCCTGGTGTCAGAGTTTTGAAACCGCACAATGGCCTCTGGCTTGTTTTAACGACTGTAGTCAATACAACAGCCGGGACCGACAGCTTAACGTGCCCTCCGAAGCACAAGGAAACGCTCGTGATAAATTGCCACTTTGGTCACTTATCAGGTACCCTGCCTCTGTGTAGGATGCTTAACCTCACTGATCGGTTGAGATCAGTGAGTACCACTGGGCTACGATTACAAACCAACAAAGCGGTATTCACCAATCCTCATAGCTCCACTCGTGTCTGTTAGTGGAGACTTTAGTATTTTAAAATCCCGGTAGACCCACTGATGGAACCACGCACTACCGGGGGCCGTAACGAAGAAATATAATGTCGAAAAAAAAATTGCCTCTCCATTCAACTACAGCGATAAGATCAACTAAGGTCCGTATTACAATACAATACAATACAATACAATACAATACTCTTTATTGCACACAAAAAAAACATAACGTTAAAACAAAAACAAATGTTCATTATGTAGTGTACAATGTGGCGGCCTTATTGCTATAAGCAACCGGTATTACAGAAGGAGGCTCAAGTCTTGATCTATACTTGAGAATTGATTGTCTCTTTCTCTTACTATCAAAATTACAAAGACGACTGCGACTTAAGTATAGATCAGAGTCTGAGTCGCATGCTGTAATACAGACCTTAGTATGAAAAGTTTTTTGAGAATGCCTCTCCATTCAACTACAGCGATAAGATTAACTAAGGTCCGTATTACAGAAGGAGAATCAAGCCTTGATCTATACTTAAGTATTGATTGTCTCTTTCTCTTACTATCAAAATTATGTTTGAGCCGCATTCTGTAATACGGATCTTAGTATGAGAAGTTTTTTTTGAGAAGCCCTATGGAAAAAGTTGTCCAATTTTCTGTGTAGAATCATCCCCTTAAGTTTCGCTTACTAGTTTGAAGTCACCCTTTACGCAAGGTGTAAGGTACAGCTTAAAAAACACTTAAATAGTGGACCTCTATGTATTACAACACTACGCAATATACCGCGAATTAAAAGGCAATGTGCATTGCTCGTTTTTAAATTTTATATTATTAATAAATGTCTTTATTCCAAGCATCATAGGCTCATTTGTTAGTAAAATAGTCTAAAACTTTAAACAATAAGTTGTTATTGTTTTTATTGAAAACTGAAATTTATTCGAATAATTTTCCACGTTAAAAACGTATGAGTCACCGACTTCAATCCCAACAACAGTTCGCACAAAGTAGATATCTAGTTTTTTGCGGACTACAATGCCTATTAGCAAATAACTACAAACAGAAATGTCATTCATTTATTTAGATGATGTTCTAGTTTGTAGTATATTTTGTTTTTGTTGATTTTTAGGGTTCCGTACCTCAAAAGGAAAAAAACGGAACCCTTATAGGATCACTTTGTTGTCCGTCTGTCCGTCCGTCCGTCCGACTGTCAAGACCCTTTTTCTCAGGAACGCGTGGAGGTATGAAGCTGAAATTTATATCAATTACTCAGGTCTACTGTCCCTTGAAGCTGTGTAAAAATCAAACTTCTAAGCCAACGCAATCAAAAGATACAGCCGTTTATGCCGCAAATTTCCGCAAATTTTCGACACTCGCAAAGGAATCAAAACCTACAGGGTACTTCCCGTGAACACAGAATCTTGAAATTTGGTACGAAGCAACGTCTTATAGCACAGATAAAGGAAAAATTGCGAAAACCATAAATTTTTAATTACATCATATCATAAAAATATTTTTAATATTTTTAAACTTACTACCCCTTTCCTCATGAACGCGTTGAGGTATTAAATTGAAATTCATATCAAATACTCAGGTCTACAATACCTTTAAGCTAGGTTTGTACGGAACCCTCGGTGCGCGAGTCCGACTCGCACTTGGCCGGTTTTTTTTAAAAGCGCTGAATCATTTTCGCCAAAATTTATATGGGACCTCTTCAGGAGTATACTCTTTCGAACAAATAAAGAATTTTGAAAATCGGACAACAGTTGCCGGAGTAATCGCGTAACAAATATACAAAAAAAAAAAAAAAACATACAGTCGAATTGAGAACCTCCTCCTTTTTTGAAGTCGGTTGAAAAAAATTTTCAATTTCATAGCAGAAAATTCCGAAGGAAAATTCCATTGGAGAAACATTAGGAGTGATGGTCAAAATTCAGGGTTTCAGTTTTTGGCAGCTTATCCCTTACACCCTGTATCTCATAAGTATATTACTCGTAGCATACTCTACAAGCCCAAAGCAAAGCTCGTAGCAAAAGTTCTCGTAGCCTAAATAAGAAATCGTAGCATGTAGTTACGCTATCTTTATCGAAAGTAAGACGCTTGTAACTTATAGTTAACTATTTATTTGTAGAAACTTAAGTAATAGTACCTTTCCCACACACACACACGCATACACTGGCTGGTACACACGAATAATTTATACATATAATGTTGTTCAATGTTCAATGACTTTTGTTCGCTTCACTCTAATTTTTAAATCTGTTTTTAACTTTTTATTTTTATTTTATTTTATTGTAAAAATTGTACCTTTTACAAAGACTTCAAATATCTACCTAGTTATGGAAGAGCTGAGCCTCCCAACACAAGTATTTTTTATTACTCAAAGGGATTGCTCCTGTAACATGTAATGTAAAATTAGTCTAAGTTACGGTAATAAACTATTTTTAATTTTTTTAAATTTTTTAATTAATTTCAGATACTTAAGTAATCATGGCCTGAAGAATTTGTAGCAAAGCATTTTTAATGGATTTGTAGCATAAAGCTGTAGCAATTAGTTACAATTTCGTAGCAAGTTGCGTGACTTTGAATTAGTAAATGAAAATTAAGGATGCGAATCTGCTAAGCTAAACAAATTTCCCCAAGAAAAAAAATGTTGCCTCTTGATCTCAGTGATAAGCCTTATGAGAGTTTGAGGTTCCTTTTCAAAAGTTGTTTAGTTTCACTCTCCTAAAATTTCGTCCCCCGGTTACTTGTAGTATACTCTATAAGCCCAAAGCACAGTTCGTAGAAAAAGTAATCATAGCCGAAAAAAACCATTCGTAGTTTGTAGTTAACTTACATTATTTTGGGTGCACACGGGTGTGCAAGAATCGCGCGAGGGTTTAAATAAGTTAGCGAAAATTAATCGTCATCTGAGTATAATATGTAAGTTTTTTTTTTGTTTTATTAAAAAAGCTGAATCAATTTCGTTGAAATTTATATGGAACTACTTTAGGAAAGATTTTTTTATCAACATCCAAATTTTTTGTACGTAAACTTTATAAAAATTTAACAGACCGGTATTTTTTTGTTTCTACTTTTCATATAAATATTATAAGGTAGATAGTCTGAAGCATGAAAATATTTCAAAATGTTTGTATTATGGAAAAAAAACAGCATCGTCCAATTGACTTGAAACTTGGTAATAGTACTCTTCATAACAATTTGTGACACCCGTATTTCTGCGTTTTACAAAATTCATCCTCTAAGACATTAAAAGGGGGTATTAAAATCAGAAAATAAGGAGGAAATGCGGTGTTAGCCCAGTTGGTAATGAGCCAAACTTGTAATTCGAAGGTCGTGGGTTCAAATCCTGGTGCGGGCCTGTACCACTAAATTCGTCTTTTCGGATTTATGTTCAGATTTCTAATTATCACTTGCTCAACGGTGAAGGAAAACATCGTGATGAAACCCGCCCGTTTAAGAAAATTCATTTTCGAAAGACGAGCGGTCCCCCAACCCGCATTGGGCCAGCGTGGTGGACTATGGACTAAATTCCTTTCGTGTTTCGAAGGGAGGCCCGTGCCCCTCGGTGGGGACGTATATGGGCTGATAAGATAAGATAAGAACGTTACTGACACCGTAAGAAAAACTTGGATGGTGATAAAAAAATCACTCTGTATACTTTCGAACAAAATAATTTTGAAAAACGGCTGACAGTTGGTAGATTGGTGGAGAAATAAATATCTTTATTAATATGCACGAGGAGCGGTGGGCACGGATCGTTACACACTGGGTGCCACAGGATGGCCATAGACGCCGGGGCAGACCCAAAAAGAGATGGCGTGACGATTTGGATGCTTACTATGCCAGATGGCCGGAACTTGCACAAGATCGCAAGAAATGGAAGGATGCGGGGGAGGCCTTTGCCCAGCAGTGGGATCTTGTAGTCTAGATTAAAAAAAATATATACCTTTTGAGTTTCCTTTATAATTTTCTGATTTAGTTTGAGATTTTCGTTCGCGATCTCGATATTGCTCTCGCTCCACGCATTCTGCAATCACGAAAATGGCAAACATTTCACAATTAACGATTCGTGAGTGTTACCACTTAATTTATATTTAAAACGGTTGTACTCGCGTTACTAAAAATCGGCATTGGGAGGGCCGCAAACGCCGGCCGGTGCATAGAATAGAATAGGATAGAAAAAATCTTTATTTTATAGGACATTCAGGATGCCACATTTAATACATACAAACATACTTTAAAGGATTTAAATAAATACATACACATTCGTTCTTTTGACCTTTCCCCAGAGAAGAACCTGCCTTACTCCTGTCTCACTCCCTGAAGTTCCTCCTATAGGATTGAAACTGTCAGCCCTATACCGATTTTTAGGAACGTGAGTAAAACCGTTTAAAATAAAAACTTCACAAAAAAGGAAGAATTAATTTTTGAAAATACACTTGCTATAATTTATCACACATTTGAATGATTTTAGTCAAAAATAAATTTTCAACACATTTGCTCATAAAGTGGGTCTTATGTCATTGTTTTAAGGTTCATAATGATATGTATTACCCAGCCCGTGAGTAATAAAAATAAAGCACTAGTACATAATGGTTTTTTTTCTAAATTTCAGCAAAGAGATCAGATCTAACTTTTTTGAAAAATTAAGTGTAAATATTAAACTATATGTAAATAAAAATATAATTCCACTAAATCATTTAAATTTAACAGAAAATTATCATTTAGTTATGCTAAAACGTGAAAATATATAGTTATTTTTTTTTTATTTGGCTGTATGGCATACTTGTCAATAGGGCATGTAATATCGGAAGGTTCTGAATTCCGATACTGATTTTCGATATTCGACATCAATATCGGAATTCCGATATTAATATCGGAATTATACATATTCGTCATAAAGGTTGATTATATACAATAAAGAAGGTTTCAAATCAAAATCTTTAATTTGGTACAAGACAAGTTGTTTTGCCGCTAAATTATACCAATTAACTCGGAATTAACATTAATAACTGAATATTTAAAATTCTAATTCAATAAAAAGCATTTTTTTTTCTGTTTATTACAATATAGGGTAGCCTTATTAAATCTGGCCGCAAATAATGGTTGCCTGCTGCTAAAGATCCGGCTGCAAAATCAGTGCGCTCATAGATTTTTTGCTAAAATCCCAATTTTTACTTTATGATTAGGAGAATATATAACTACTAAGTTGCTTGTCAAAATCTGGCCGCTAGTATTTTTAATTAAATTATTTTTAATTGATTTTCCAATCATATTTCGTTTACTTGTTTTTTTAAATAAAATGTCATCCACTTCATGGCAATACATGTGATTAGACTTTGAAAAATCACGGTTGCCGCTGCGCACTTGGCCGCACGTCTTCGCAGGCAGGTGTAAACAGGTATAATTTTGGTATAGAATTTCGTTCATCTATGACTTATATATCAAATTAAAGCTAATTTTCTTCTGTTAAAATATTTCGTTAACTTGTTTTAAAATAAAAAGTCATTATTTTTAATTAAAAATACGAGCGACCAGATTTTGATAGGCAACCTAGTAGATATATATTCTTCTAATCATAAATATACGTAAAAATGAGGTTTTTAGCAAAAACTCGATAAGCTTAACGATTCTGCAGCCGTATCTTAGGCTATATCTTATGACAGGACTCAGGACAGCCAGATAGATTTGTTTCTCTGTGCGAGCGAATAAGCAAGAGAGACGTACGCAAGTGAAAGAGTGAAACAGACAGATTGAGTTGCGTCATTACATGGACTAACAGTTTTGCCAAACACCACCAGGTAGTTATCAGAACATGGTCTGATTCCGATGTTACGATATTGGATCACTCAGTATCGGAACTATAATATCGAAACTTTCATTCCGAGATTCCGATATTACGCTGTTCCGAGATTCCGATATTCATGCATCATTTTGCGAGCAAAAAAAGAAAAAATAATCGCGCCTCTTTTCAGATGTTTTCACTTGGTTTTCACAAACGGCATTTGTATTCATTAGATTGTTATTATTGTCAGAAATACAATACAAAAAATGTCTTCTTCAAGTGCAGAACAGGAAACCTACGGGGTACACCGCCAGAAATACTTTCCGAGGCGCAACATGCAAGAGATAGCTTGTTGCCGTCAATATCAAAGGAAAGTTTATATTTCTTTCTTTCCTCGCAAATATGTTGAAAAACGTCGTATTACACGCGTGCGCATTGGATATTACATGCTCGGCTCCATTGAGCCCTCGCCTTCGGCTCGGGCTCTAAACTCGCCTCTAATGTAATGTCAAACTTAGCACACTTGTAGCATAATGTACTATTAATATTCCGTTAAGGAAAGACGTGACACAATTCGCTCGCACTGCTAGTGTTGTGTGTAACAATAAAAAGTAGGTAATGATTTATGACTCAGTTCGCACGTTCATAATGGTCCAAGTATTGTGAAACTGGTTTTCAGTTATACTTTGTTTGGTAGGCTGGAATGTTTCATATGCAGATGATAACGAAAAAAAAAAAAAACTATATACAGGGCTTAAGGTAAATTTCTTTCAACCTCTCGGGAGGTTATCAGTTCATGAAATTGAACAACTTTCCCAAGGAATAGAGGTCAAAATACGAAAAAAACCATTTGAGTTTCCATACAAACTTCATCAGCATAATAGCGCATTTTGTATGGGAGATCAAAATTATTTTTCGTATTTTGACCTATGTTCCTTGGGGAAGTTGTTCAGTTTCATGGACTGATTTAGCACCCGAGGGGTTGAAAGAGATTAACCTAAAGCCCTGTATATTGGGTAGTTTTTCACCTCCTAGCTATATTCAAAATCCTGTACCAGTATCACTCAAAGAACACACTTATAAAAAATTTTTTTTTAAGTATTTTTTCAATGGTAATAGTTTTTTTTTTGCCTAAACGTAGACATTACTCCTACGCCAGGCACGCGAGGGGTGCGGGTAGCGCTCGGGGGGTGCGCCCAAGTGGTGTTTACGTTTAGGAAAAAAAAAAGTGTTCAGTAAGTGATACTGGTTCAGGATTTTCAATAAAGCTAGGAGGTTATTTTTCAACCTGTATGTACCTGTTTATGATTATCTTAGTAAAACGATAAAATTTAAAAGGTCGCACTACTGAATGGGTACAATAAATATAATTAACTGACTTCCTGCCCGGGACTTCGTTACTCTGGGATTTTCGGGAATGAATTATACACTTAAACCTCATAATTTATGGCGCTCAGGCGGACAAACAAGCGGCGGGGGACTTTGTTGTATAATATAGTATAATATGATGTGAATATAGTATAATATGATGTGTGTACATTTGAGAGTGTGTATTACGATAGTTATGATCTTTATGTATTTCAATGGAGTTAAACTACAGAAAAAATAGTGTAATTGTCTTACTACTCAATCGATTTCGTGCCTTCGCACACTGTGGGCAATTAGAATCATATGAATATTTCGGCTTCTCCGACTGATCCAGTCCGTTCGTTGAACGTTCCCAATTGTTCGAGCTGTTTTTCGTTCTCAAAATGGCTGCAAAACCAATAGTAACTTCATACGAATCACACATAGTTAGATTCCACGTAGAAGCTTTCAGTTAAGATGTGGTACCTGATTGTTGTGATGGTGACATGCGAACCGATGCGTAATTCTCTCTGTGTAGCTCCTGCTTTAGTATGTTAACTATGCTCCCTTTGAACAAACATAATGTCATATTTACTAGAGTACCACAAGCACAGATAATGTAAGAATAAGCGCCTGTCATGTATGAACAGTGTATATAGAGAAATCCTTTATTGTTAAAGGAAAATCAACAGGTTTAACATATTTTTTGTTTTGCTGTGGATTTCTAATTAATAAATAAAATAGATCATAATTCAACATTAGTTTTCTGCTACTTAGAGCCGTAATATCGCCACTAGTTAAAAAAAATTGATTATGGGTTCAATATAGACACATAGATATGGTTAAGCATGTAGCGAGCTCACAGAAGATGCCTATTTTCTCAAACGGGGTTATGATTATCGAATCAAAAATATAGATATACAGGTAAAGAATTCCATTTCTTAGAAATGTGCATTATTATGAGTTAGGCATTTCATATTTAACACTTTCACAGTCCACCCTACAAAAACACCATACAAATCGTATCGATTTGGATACCGTGGACCGTGAAAGTGTTAAGAACGTTAAACCGTCTGTCTTAGCTATCATCGATTGACTACAGTCAGATAGTTTTAGTTCAAGATAGTTTGGCGTTTCGAAGGAAGCGCTATCTAATTAAATATAATGTAAATACCTTCTTGCGAATCTTTCTTTTTTTTGCTTCTACCCCTCACATGATGCTTAGACGCAGGCGTTGAAGCTGAAATATTTTAAAAACATTGCTGTAAATATAGCCTTTAGAGCGATGCTAGGGCTGCCGTGGCGCTGTAGCGCGACTGGTATGTTTAGTGACTATAAATTCAAGATATCTTTTCACAAAAGGCTTCAGCAATGTGATAACACAATAGTTTCAGCTGTATTTAGAACAATATATTTTATGATAATGACTTTATAATAAGTGGTTACTTAAAAGTGTGCCTAGCTTGTCAGTACAGGTACTTAAGTACCTAAGGACTACCTTAAATAGTAAAATTATAACATGCATTTTTGACGAATAATACAAAGTATGAAATATACTCTGACAATGTAATTTAATATTTTAATCTATTAATTTTATTGAATTGAATTTAATCTAATTGAATAGTTAATTATTATATTATGAATATCTGATGGGACTAAAAATATTTTGTTATGTGCCTGAAATAAAAATTAAAACGATTATTAAAAAAAAATTAAATATTCATTTTCAGTCACACAGTGATTTAATTTATACTTAAGAGGAGCGTCTCAGTTTGGACTAGCGTCTCAGTTATTTCCAAACTGATGAGTTTAGGCGTCAATGAATTCCTACCCTAAAAACCTAATGAAATCGTACGTTTTTGGTCTCTATCGATTTGTAAGCGTATAAACGAGGTTTGTGCGTTTTGTGTTTTCCAAAATTGTTTTTAGGTTTTCAACAGTCACCTCTTAAATGTTGAGATTTTTTTTGGCGAAAAATGCTGACTTTTAGTCTCAAATATCTTTTTGTCTACTAAAAATATCACAAAAATCAAAACGTACAGACCTAGTTTTTGGTGTTCCTGATACTTTACCAAAATTTCCCAGGGATCCGTTGTCGTTAAGGGGATGGAATCCATTGACGCCGTTTGTATGGGAAAAAAACACTGAGACGATCCTCTTAATCGGGATTATTTTCTTTATTTATTGTAGTGTCTTATGAAAGCATCTTATGAAAGTTGTTCACTTAAGATCACTAATTGGTAATCCAAGTGTCCTACGCTTACAAGGCTACTATTAAAAAGCTGTTAAAAAGTATAAAAAGCGAAAAGTCTGAAGTTTGTAAGTTGTTAAATATGCAACTGAATTTGTGGTCATTAATCTATAAAAAATAAGTAGCTTGGTAGATATAGGGCGAGTTTGTTTAAAATGGATTTTCATGATACATTCTGTTATTTGTGCTGTTATTTTTTTTTCTAAAACTAAGCTTTAGCGAAAAAAAAATTTTTTCCCCTAAAACTAAGGGTAAGGGGGTAGCGATATTTCAAATAAGCAATGAATAGCTACCTGGCTTTTGAAAATTTGTCTCGGGGATATATTTAATTTCCCCAATAAGCACGCATTGCCTGGTAGGCCCGGTTGGTTTCCGGTTGGCTGAGAAAAAAGATAATAAATGTTATCTTTTTTTTAAAATTATAAACTTAATTAACTTCGAAAAGGGGAGCCTACCCCCTTGCCCTATCCTAATTATTTAACAAAGACTATAAGGAATGCTTATTATCAATGATAGAATCCCAACTGCTGGGCAGACCCCCGCCGCTTTTTTCCACATTTCAAATCACAACTTAGGACTTCACCTGTAAGTATAACGTGGTTATAATTAGGTTGAACTAAAAACTGTTTCAAAACTTATGCACGGGGACATAATTTAGCTTTGATTTTGTACATGATCTGTTATCTCGTTAAAGTAACAGTTGATCGAAACAAGATAAGCAGCGTCATTACCGCGTAAACAACCCATTTGTCAAATATTCAAAGCAGTTGCACTTACGTCTTTGAAATAAACTTAATATCTTTTTGTTCTTAAACGAACTTATGATTTCCTCGTAACTGCTTTCCTTTTTTTTAACTGTATCTGAAATCAATTTCAATTAATTCGTTAAAATAATAGGAATTTATTGGACAAGAACTAGTGGTGCTAGGTATTAGCGTTTACATAGAAAATAAAGAATCCAGCAGGTATGTTTTATTGCGGGTGAGTACATTTTCGGGTACCAGTGTTTCTGCGCCTTAGGACTTTTGATTAACACCCAATAGTCTAGCAAAAAGTACAAAACTGCAAAAAAATCACCTGAGTAACCGCAAGCGTTACTGAAGCTATAGATGCGATCTTTCTGCTCCGAAGTGGGATGCGAGGGATTGCAGGTTTTTCGAGCGCTGCTATAATCGACAAGTTTCTCCTGGCTGCTCGAACCTACACTTTTACTATCAAACGTCTTACATCTCTGCTTCTTTATGGGAATATGAATCTCTACATAGCTTCTGCGCGGCATTGTACCAAACGTTCTTAATTGAAACGCGGATGAATCTACTTGACAATTTGCATCTGTTGGGTGGCAGCTGACTGAAGGTATGTCTCCTATTGATGGACACATCAATCCCTTCTCAGGGTAGCGTGTCGAAGTAGGTAATTTATAAGTTTTGATTTTAGGGTTAGCTTCCTTAAATGCTGGTGCCATTGTTGCAACGTCAATGCATCTTATTATCTCCGGACAAGCTGTAATATAATTGACAGATAATAAGTTCTACAACGAAGTTGTTTATGACATAGACTAGACTTAAAAAAACAAATCTAATTTAATTTTTTTAAGTAACTTTTATTCTTCACTGAAATAAAGAAATTTTGAATTGAACTAAAAAATAATTGTACTGGTAAGATTTTTACAGTCAGATTTAATCGTTAAGATATCTACTTCACGAAAACTGACTTGCTACGAGTTTATAGCCTGAATAAGAGAAAGTTTAGGACGTAAATGGACCAAAGAATCTGGACAAATTTCTCCAAAGAACCCTTAAATTCTCAAGAAAAAAATACTTTCCATAAATGAGAAATCCGCAAGTTGTATGTTGAGGCCAAAAAATATCTTAGACTGTCAAAAAAAATGTTTTACCTCGATTGCGCTGAATCACTGTGATGCTGGAATCTAATATGTTCTTGTCTACGGGAGAGCAACAGCATGGCCTGTCGATGGTAGTGTCTGTATATTTACTGTCAATTTTTCTACTATGAAACCAATCAATTTTATCAATGTCTTTTCCTTGAAAATTTTCTGCAAAATATCCCATAGACATAACAAACCTTAATTCCCTAAAGGTACACTTGTCCCCTGCAAAAAATTGGGTTCGGACTTGAAACAATTATTCATTCAGAATAACTAAAGTCTTCTCTCTATAAAAGATAACTTCTCTTTAGGAGAAATGAATCATTTACAATATTTAAACAAATATCACCGCCCCCTATGGCTGTGACAAATAAAGAGATGAACGAGTAGTTGTTATAAATAAAATGTATTTTTTTTAGATTTTAATTCTGTCTCCTCGGTCCTTACCATAAATTGGGTGAATTTTGAATTAGGGAAAGCTGAGTATGTAATTAATTAATTAATTGATGAGGATAATTAATTAATGATAAATAGGCCAATTACTTGATTATATATACACGACACAGATAAGGTTTACGTCCGAAAGTCTCTGTGACTTATTTAAAGTTACTTACCCCAAATATGTAAGGATTAGAGGATAGCCGTTCCCAAAGGAAGTTCTTAACATCCCTCTTTATTTATGACTAGCATTCCGCTCGAGACTTCGTTCCCGTGGGAATTTGGGAAAATCATGTACCCTATGTCTATCACGGATAATGTAGGATTCTAACGGTGAAAGAATTTTTCAAATCGGTCAAGTAGTTTCTGAGCCTATTCAATGCAAACAAACAATCAAATCTTTCCTCTTTATATATTAGTATAGACTTACGTTAAAAAGGAATCTTTATGGCAAATTACAGCTTTTTAGGGCCAAAGGTTTACCATTCTATATCCCACCATGTTCAAAGTTTGTGAAATTTGGGTCGTATGTAAGTATGTTACATAAAATTAAATGAACGTGTATCACGAAATCTACTTTACTTTAATTTTAAATTAAAACACAAAGGACACATTCTTGACGCCTAAATAGTTTAAATATGCCATAGAGTTTTATATAAACTTTATTTTAAACTAATTGTAGTTTTTTTTTTAATAATTTTTATTTTTACTTTTTATATTTTTTTCAAATTTTATATATACATTAATAATTATAATTGTTTTTTATAATTTATTATAATAATTTTATTTAAAAAATGATTTATTTTGTTTTTCATTAATTTTACTTTACAATGCAGATTTACTAGATTTTACGGAATTTCGCTATGATGGTTTCTGGGCCATAACTAAAGCTGAGTATGTTGCTGTTGACTATACAGTATACACACTCACTTAGGCGGTCTCCTATTGGAATCGTGCACACACACGCTTTAGACATACTTCAACCCACTATTTAACCACATCGATGGATCTGTATTTATATTAATTTGTAACATATTATGTATATGTAAGTTTTTCAAAACCAATATTTATTGCTAATAATTTTCTGTCTCGCCTACGGACGTTCGTCCGTCACTTGGCTATGGGACTCACTGAAAATCAGCGTTGTGGTTCTCGGTCTCATATCCTGATTCCCGATTCGCAACATACAGCTGAGTTGAGGACCCTTTGTCTCGGACCCTACAACACATAGCGATCTAAAGCTAGTTTGTTATTGTCTTTATGTTTCTCTCTACTGTATTTTGTTTTACTGTATGATCCTGCCTGTTATATGTGTTAAGATGTCCGAAATAATAAATTTGTCTTTGTTTCTTTCTAATAAATAATAAATTTAGCAAGTAGGTAGTCTGTAGTTAGCAAATGGCCGTCAAGAAAGAATTTTGAGAAATTCCTAAGGGAACACAAAAAATCTACAAAAATTTGAAAGTAAAAGGGTCACTCACTAATTGCGAGTATACACAAAATCTTAAAAACTACTTCACTTATAAAATTAAAATTTAGTAGGCAGATAAATTGTAGTTAGGAGGCTTCGTCAGAGGACTTAGGTACCCCTACTACACAATCCTGAAAGTTTTTGAACTTCATAAACCTTTTTTGATACTTCTACTTTGTGTGAATTATTGTTGTGTCGGTGACTCATACGTTTTTAAAGTGGAAAATTATTATACATATAATAAGAATAAACGAAATAATATGGGAGGAAGGAAACCTGAAAAGGAATATTTTACCTCGACTCTGCCGTGTGTTTTTAGATTCTGCTACCTTTGATTTCAAAGCTGTGTTATCACCGGGGGCGCAACAATATGGCCTCTCGGCTGGAGTGTTAGTATATTTATTATCAAACTTCCGATTCCTGTCATTAATTCTGTCAATGGCTCTTTCTGCGTCAGTAGCTGCACAACACACAGTTCTCATAGACAGAGGATTCACAAAGTTGTCAGTTTTATCCTTGTCTCCTGAAACACAACAAATATTTTTTTAAACGGCGGTGATGGCCACTATGTTGGCAACGAATAGATTGTAACACCTATTCCGGGGGCAAGGAATGAAACATGTAGCTCTTCTACTAGGTGCTATATTTCCAAATAATTACTGGCACTTCTATTACACTTGTTGTTTATTGTAAACGTATCATAGTTATTTATTATTATACAATGCTTAGGAAAGTGCTATTTGCACGCCTATGAATGCATACAAGAACTTATTACGCGAGCTCTCTACAATGAATCGCGGAAGACCAGATCTTCAATCATTTCGAATGCTGACATCGAATACCATTTTAAACCTTTTAAAATGATATTCGAATAATCTTCTTCGAAATGACCGAATGAGAAAGAAGTTGCGTTATGCCAGATCTTCCATGAAGGTCTGCATACCACAGTACCTAAGATATGACGTTTTATGTTATTACCTATAGCCTTGGATGTACTACAGCAGCACGAACCACAAACAAATTCAGTAAATTTATTAAATATTGTGTTTTTGAAGTTCTGCTTCGTTTAAACACTAAATAATTCAGACTCGTAGCTTTCGTAACCCAGTGACTCTCGCTGACCTCGACCGATCAGTAAGGTTAAGCAACGTACACAGAGGCAGGGAACCTGATTGGTGACCAAAGTGGCAATTTATCACGAGCGTTTCCGTGCTTCGGAGGGCACGTAAAGCTGTCGGTTGAATACAATCGTTAAAACTAAGTCAGAGGCTATTGTGCGGTTTGAAAACTCTGACACTAGGGTTAGCCAAGTTCGCCATATACTTGACTATACCTACATGATAAGAAGAAGAAGATTCAGACTGTTACTTTTTAATAATTTCACCATGGTTTTGCTCATGTTCCAGCATCACGCCAATAGTTTTAATTCTAACTCTTCATCAGGGAGCAAGACTGTTCATGAGCACTCCGTCTTGGAAGTTAATAGACACTCGAGTATTTAAGGGTGGTATTCCATTCGTCAAATATCGTTGTCCAATTTGCAAAATTGAAAAATCATTTTAAATTGCTGGTTACAATTTCAAAGATTTTAGCACTGTGATCAGCTAATTCTGTCCGACTAAGGGGCCCATCCGTTAGTTAGATCAAATTTGAACAAAGACCTTTCACAAAAACCTTTGACGCGTGGTACCACCCTCATGTATTTCCGATTACCTTTTATTTTCGGTTTATCATCTGCCCTAGGACGTACATTCGTTCGAATAGTAAAGTTACTTGACAAGCTATGGAGTACAGTCACCGTGTCATTTTCTCTGTCAACTTTACGTTTTTGTTTTCGTTTATTCTTTTCTGCCGTGTTTTCGGGCACCTTCAGTATCATTGGCGGAGAGGATGCCGACGCAACTAAAAATAAATAGGATTAACCAGGAACGTTTCTGTGCTTCGGACAGCATGTTAAATCGTTCGGTAGCAGCTTTGTCAATTGACAAGCTCAGAGTCAGAGACCAGTCGGCGACCGACCAGCTCTGACACCGCAAACTAGATAAGAAAGGACGACAGCGATTTCAAGAGTTGTGTCGTCATGCATCGTTTTTTTTTATTATAAGATGGGTTAACTCTTGACCTCAATCTTGACCATAAAGGTTAAAGATGAGGTCGACGATGGAGCGAGTTAACCCAGAAAACGCCTATAAAGGCACTGGTACTCCCACGCACCAACGGAACACAGCAAGCTGTTTGGCGTCGGACTTCGGTAGGAGGGTGGTCGCGAACCAGACGGCCCTTTACAGAGCCTACCACACCGCATGAGACCATAGGACGACACCTCAGATTCAGACAAAAATGAAGTATCGTTGCCTGGGATGGATGACTAGCAGGCAAGTCTCATTTGGGTTTCCTTAGTCGCGTCTTACGACACCCACGGAAAGAGATGTTGAGATCAAGTACTTAAATGACGGAACAGGACTTACGCATAGACAGCTCATCAGAAACTATCTCGTTCTTGTTGAACAAATCGTTACTGTATAACTCCTCAGAATTGGCAACAATCAAAAGTGTGTTATTGTATCTGTGGCGAATAAATTGCTTCACTTGATTCTTCAATAACAATCCGTATGACCGCAATATCAATAATGTATCGCTAAATGTGCACGGTTCTATTTTTGATTGCAGAGGGTCGTGCAAACCAAACTTCGAGTTTTCTTTAGAACTTGAGTAGCTGAAAATTTTAAAGCATTTAAAATATGGAACACGGAGTACAGAGAGACTGGAGGGTACTGTGGCGTAGCTCTGAGGGAGGTACTACGTCAGTTATTTATAAAAGGCGCGAAATGACTCGAATCATTTAAAGTAGGAACCATCGGCTAATGGCCTTACAAGGAGATGGTAAACGTAGAGGTAATAGAACCTCTACAGTACATAGGTAAGGGGCTGAATTCCTATGTTCCCCATATTTTTTTACAAAGAATTGGTTCGCTCTGGACCATAATTTACCGTACTAGCAAAGATGTGGTCGACGACAAATAACGAAAACTCCTTAACTTGACGTTTACGGGAAACAAATCATTAATTGTAGTCGATTGCAGTTCTGGGTAGATTCCACAATTTAAGTATTTGCTAAGCTGTCCCTAACACCCTGTATACAAGGTGTTTCAAAAAAAAACAAAAAAATGAAATTCCAAAATTTAATTTTAAAAATGAAATGGTCGCAACTCTAGTAATCAGTTGCACGGTTTGACATCTTTCAAAATGGAAGTTTCATATAATTAATATGACATACTTGCCATATTTGTAATAGAGCTGCACAATAAGCTAAATTTTAATTAATTTAGAATTTTCCTTTTTTTTTGGGTTTTTTGAAACACCTTGTATACATACGAGCAGCAAATATGTATAATACTTTCACAAAGAATTTAAAAAATACAACAATTACTACTGTTTTAATTGTTTTCTGCGTAGCTTATCATTACCTACGCCTACTTGTTGCATGATACTTTATCTCTATAAGTGAAACAAACTATGGTTTTCTACAGTTTTTAACAAAAACCGTGAAAACGTTGTACCTATTTTGCAAGGACGATGCACAATAGTCGATCTGTTTCTCAAAAAACTCAGCATCTTCAGTCGACACACTGTCACTCTTGATACACTGTCAATGTAAACAAAATTGTTATTTAAAGCTACTAATAACAGTAGCACGGCCCGTGACAAAATCGCGCGTCAGCCACTCGGATGACGGTGATACTTCACTAAAGCGCTGCGCAAGGCTTGCTCGCTGCTTGCTGGCCAGCTGGCGTTGTCAATAGGGAATATGCATGTAATTCAAATATCGGTCAATTTTTTTAGATAATTTTTAGCACTTCACGTTTATGTCTATTTGAAAAAAACTATTTTTGAGTCAGAAATTAATATTTCAAAAGTGCATAAAAACTGCGGAAAATTCAAATATCCGAAACGCGTCGCTGCTGTCAGAGTTTATAATGAGGTCACGAGTACATGACAACAAAATCACTCAAATGAATTAATACTTGTATATTGGTTTTTTAGACCGTTCTATAGATGGAGAGTGTTTTGTATGTATTTCGACTAAAGTTTCACCTGATTCCATGACGAATCAGGTGAAACTTTAGTCGAAATACATACAAAAACAGTGAAATTAAAACAAAATCTGTGTCGTAAATAGAAAAAAATAATTCTAATTACTTTTCATGGTGGATATTTTTTTAACTATTATTTAGCGATGCAAGTTATTTAATAAAAATATTGAAAAATACATGCATATTCCCTATTCGTAATTTGACAGCGTCACATTTTACCGCAAAGCACGTTGTGCTTGACGCGCTGTTGTTCCGGGGTAACCAGCTAGGTGTAGGGTGTTTTTCCATTTTATATACCTACATCTTAAGTTTTTCTTCCACGCTGGACTGGGAGTAAAAGAAAAACATGCCTACTCTTCCCAGGCATACTGTAAAAGTTAGTAAATGGGACGCGATGGACATTGGCGTATCTAGGGTTATTGTCTAGGGGGGCCGTGGGCCTGGCGCAAAATTAAATGTAGAGTACATTTAAATTAAATGCTTAGTACGCTGTGTATTCAAAAGTAATTAATACTGTATTATAGTATGTAATAATAAGTAAGTAAGTAGATTTCTTAGCTGTAGATATTTATTTTTTAATGATTTTTGTGTGAAGTTATCAGTATTTTGGTATCGATTATAGAATTTCGAATTGGTAGCCCAATATTCTGGGGTGGGGCATAGACCATACTGGGGTGGGCACGGCCCACCCGCCCCCCCCCTATATACGCCTATGGGGCGAAAGGCTGACAACCTACTCCCACTACTTATATCATATTTCATCTTATACCCCTCTCAATTTATGTCAAACGTAGCATCTAGTGGATTTAAAACCACTGATGCTCTCCCTACCCCAATAGAGATTACAGGCATGAGCGTATGTGTGTATGTAAGTTTTACTTTTAAGCAACTTTTAGTCACTGGTTATGACATTTTTTTACTGGCTTTTTTTATTATTATTATAAGATGGGTTAACTCTTGACCTCAATCTTGACCATAAAGGTCAAAGATGAGGTCGACTATGGAGCGAGTTAACCCAGAAAATGCCTATAAAGGCACTGGTACTCCCACGCACCGACGGAACACACCAAGCTGTTTGGCGTCGGACTTCGGTAGGAGGGTGGTCGCGAACCAGACGGCCCTTTACAGAGCCTAACACACCGCATGAGACCATAGGACGACACCTCAGATTCAGAAAAAAATGAAGTGTCGTTGCCTGGGATGGATTACTAGGAGGCAGGTCTCATTTGTGTTTCCTTAGTCGCCTCTTACGACACCCACGGAAAGAGATGGGGTGGTGTTATTCTCAACCGATCACCACACGGCGTGGTTCTTCTTAAAGAGTCGACCTTAGCTAAATCGGGTGGGCATTAGAAATTCGGATCCTGAATTTGGGGTTAAAAAGTGGTTAGGGGGCAGGGGGGAGGGTGGGGGAACCCCCCCCTGCCACTCCCCCCCCGCGGAGATTCTTAGTTTTTTTTTTATTAATTTTTAAAAATTGAGGTGGGCATTAGAAATTCGGATGCATTTGAAATTCGGATCCCGAATTAGGGGTTGGGGGGAGGGGGGGAGGGGGTGGGGGAGCCCCCCCTGCCACTCCTCTCCCCGCGGAGATTATAAGTAGGTTAGTTAGTAGGTTGGCAGAAACTGTAGGTTAGGTTTGTTAGTAGCCTAGCCTAACCAACCCGTTAAGGGTTGGTTAGGTTAGGTTAGGTTAGAACTGCGACCCCCAACGCACGAGCCGAGCGAGCGAAGCGAGCGTGCCGCGGCAGCGGCCGGCGAAGTGCCAGAAGACTTTGGTTGCGTTAAACGGTAAGCACAACAACAACATAACCTCAATTTTTAAAAATTCATAAAAAAAAAATAAGTATCTCCGCGGGGGGGGAGTGGCAGGGAGGTGTTCCCCCTCTCCCCCCTCCCCCCAACCCCTAATTTGGGATCCGAATTTCAAATGCATCCGGATTTCTAATGCCCAACTCAATTTTTAAAAATTCATAAAAAAAAAATAAGAATCTCCGCGGGGGGGGAGTGGCAGGGGGGGGTTTCCCCCCCATCCCCCCTGCCCCCCAACAACTTTTTAACCCCAAATTCAGGATCCGAATTTCTAATGCAACCCCTCTAAATCTTTGTGGACCTGTACTAGCTTGGTTGATAGCACTGCTGGGCAAACTTCCCTTTTATAAAGTTAAATAATATCGCTCTTCATCATAAAATATTTTATCCTACTGATATTGTAAGTGCGAAAGTTTGTAAGAATATATGGATGTTTGTTACTCCTTCACGCAAAAAATACTGGAGGGACTTTGATATAACTCTAAATTAAAAATGTATCACCCCGTCATCTAAAGTCTATAGCTTTTAAACAGCTGAACCAACTTTGATAAAGTTGATCTTGTCAGCTTTTAAACAAAAAAACTGCATCAAAATCGATCCATTAGTTTAGAAGCTACGAGTAAGATATCGATACACACGCCAGATTAACACCCTTTTTTTTCGTCGGGAGTTAAAAACTTAGTCCTGGATAGAAAGCTAGTTTCATAATAATAATAAATCACTAACCATGTCAGTAGAAGGAAAACTTGGTTCTACCCGTTTCCTTGTGAGTGCTCGTTGCCACGGATTACGTAAACTTGACAACGAAATCTTAAGTAACCGCGTGATGTTATTAGATTTTTGGACTTTACTCCATTTAGCTTGTTGTAATATAACGTCATTCAGACTCGACCAAGAGTTACACGCAGACGCATAGACGGAGCCCTCACTTTCATTGTTTAAAACCCGAAATTCCAGATCACTTTCATCGTACGAATAACTCTTGTTCTCGTAAATCTCATGAATCATGTCACGAACAGGGCTATAAGATAACTTAGATATCCCGAGATTGATACAAGGGAATGTTGCTACTCTTGCTACGACTTTAGTTGACATATCATAAAGTTCATTGCTCATAGAATAATTGCTTTCACGTCTAAATCTCCAACAGTTGCTTCCCAGAAACCCATATCCCATCATCATGCTGATGAGTTTCTCTTTCTCAGTAATAAGTCTTTGCATCTTGCATCTGGCCTCAGATGGCGCATCTTTTTCAGATAGTGATGACAATTCAAGACTAGTTTTCACTTTGTGTAAAGAAATGTTTTCCGAGGATTCTTTTTTATCGTCTTTAAATTTTTCCGAAACAGATGTTTTATGAATTGATGCCAGGTTTTTCCCATTGTTTTTTTGGTTTCCCTCTTTCTTTACCGTTGATGTTTTTAAATAATTGAGGTCTTGCTTTTTCGGTACATCGGGCTGCATCCCAAGGTTTTTGTCAAGAAGTCTGCTAATTCCACCCGTGTTGCAGCTAGGCGAGATGTTTAGTTCTTTGCAAGAACTCATTGAATTTATTACATAAGAAGATTTCTTTAACTTTCTGGTTTTCGATGAAGAATCACATGTTTGCACCACACACTCTGTCATTTTGTTTGTTTCTTTTGTTTCTCTCAAGATAGTACCGCGATATCTGCGTCGCCGTCGCTTAAAGTTTACGCTTCGAGATTTCTTCATGTCACTCTCATCATTAGGCTTTAAGAGAGGTATACTTGAAAACTTGGTCAATTTTGAGTCGAGTAACTCTTCTAAATTGTCAGTTTGGTTTGGTGCGCTAATGTATATCTTTATATACTTCTTGTACTGGTTTTTAATCCTTTTATGTATGCTTATACAGAAACAGCGTCCCAAATCTCCCAGGTTATTTCTCACATGGCTTGATATAGTTTTTTCGAACGATTTTGGTATACATTTTTTTTTGTACAACCATTTGAAATTCCTGTCGTCTGCCATCAAAACACTTGTTTTTGTTTCTTAGTACCTGGTTATCAAATAGAATTATTGGTTAACATACTCATTAGACTTACATTCTATGTTGTTTTTGCGGACCAATACTTAACAACGCGCACTGCATGGCTAAGTACTGGCACTTTTATGAAATGAAATGAAATATTTACTTACAACAATTGTTACAAGTCAGATTTAACTTGTCTTGGTACAAGTGCAAAAAAAAAATACAATGTAAAAAAGATTACTATAATATCATAAAGTACAAATATCCTAATTTTGTATCATAAAGTTAGGATATTTGTACACCTGTATATGAACATTAATTAGACATACGTTAAAAACAGACATAAGTTTTATTACGCCAGCTGTAATTTAAAGAATTCCTCATAATAATAAAATTGACCACTGAGCTATTTTCGAAGCCTCTTTTGAACACGAGTACAGAAGATGCGTCATGCCTTTGCGGTAGCCGGTTGTACAGAGGCCAGCGTATCACGTTACTCCATTTTCATTGCAAAACCGCTCCTATCACCACAACACAGAGTGCACACGTGTGGTAGCGGCCGTCCTTACACTGCTGGGACGGCGAAATAGACAGACTGCTAAGACCTCACCAGCTCAACACTGTAATACCCTCAGCCAATACCTATGAATAATATGTAACGCACTACTAGCTACGATATTAAAAAAAACAATAACTTGTTGGTATAACTATCAGCAACAGTCGCTGACAGCCAATTATGCATTATAAAGAGATAATAATGTATTTCGTCGCCATATACGGTTGTACCAGAGCATATAACAACAGCTTTTCTATAAAATCGGTGAATTTGCCTGTGGATTTTTATTGTTAGTTTTTACATTTTGATTATTTTGACTTTTTTAACAAACATTGTCAATTATTATTTTCTACTACTACAAAAAACTGTAAAGAGTCACCATGTATCATAGACAAAGAAGTAAAGTGCCATGTAAAAAAATACATTGTACCAACATTGGACCCAGCATGACCCATCATCATGATAGCAGTCACTTCAGTAGCTCGAGATCGTGATCGCGCGTAATGCGCCGCGGTCCTATTTCAAAATGTCAACATTGACAAATCCAGAGGGCGAGCAAGCCTTTGCGTTGGGCCCACGCGCAATCAAAGTGAAGTTTCAGCGTCAGCCGAGTGGCGTGCCGCGCGAGTTTGTCGCCATCGTGCTCGAGGTTGTGGTGCTGACTGGAAAACAGCCTGACTTTGCATGTGGTATAGTGAATTTTATTTTTATTTTTTTCCATGAGAACGTAAAATAAAAATCGAAAAAATTTATAAACAGCAAAATTACAAAAGAAAAAAACGCCTTGACTTGTGATAAAAACCTTCGTACGAAAGTCCTTTGTAGCTTAAACCGTGGCTTTTCAATAACGGCGGGTAGATTTCGACATACAACAAAACAATTAAACTAACAATTAATAATTTATTTTATTTTATTCTTCCTTTTATGCCATTTTTGTATTGGACGAACAAAAACAGCTAGGTGGAGAGTTAACGGCACCGAGGTACGGCGAATAAAGGTATTGTATCAGGGTACTTATTTTTTCTATGTCTATGATCAGGGTGTTTAAAAATGGGGAGAATGTAATGATATGAGTTTGGTAGTGTCTAAAACAAGCACAAAAAAGTTTCTTTCGTTTCACCTACACCGCGTTGGAATTGCGTGTTCGAGAGAGACAACTACACTCATTCATCAAACTGATACAATTATTCTCATACATCTACTTTAATATTTTATCGAGAAATAATTGGTTTGTATGTTTATTTGTAATGAATAGGCTCCGATTCTACTGAAATGACCCTTTTTTTAACCAATGTACAATGCTTTATATCTCGGGGGTTCCCTACTTGAAACCGAATGACGTTTGACCAAACATCAATTGCCCGAACACGTTAGCTCGATTGTTTACGAGACCTAAGAATCATAAGCTCTATGGCTTACCACACCGATGCATCAAAATCTCGAAAATCGTATCCTCTAATGATCAATACATGTAAACACAACATCCCGAAACATCGTATGATGGAATTAAGTTTTAAGCATTATACTATTATTTTAATTTATAAATAGGACAAAATTAGCTGTAAGCTTAACAAACAGTCCGGTATTTCTGTTGTTAAATGTGTTTTTTTATTGTTTCATAAAATGTTTGACTGGTTAAAACTATAAGGACACAACGAACGACTCAACAGTCAAACCATGGTCAAACCTCCATTTATCCTCTATCCTCCTAGTTATACGAGCCTGAACCGTTGCTATGGTAACGGGTGCGATGCCAAAGTAGATTATCGAGAATATCGAGATGCCATGCACTATTAGTAAGGGGCGGAGCCATTTATTAAATTGTACTCTTTCTATCCTCTGTCCTCCTAGTCTCCCGATCTCTGAGCGTTGCCATGACAACATCAAACCTCGCCTCATACCTCACGTCTGTGGCCTCGTAGGTCGTAAATGGGTCAAAACTAAAAAGTATGTAAAAAAGACAGTGTAAATGTAAAAACAATAAAAAAACATGAAAACAAGCTTTTATTGTAATTATTGCAAGTCAGCTAGCTTTTGTTGTAGAACCATTCTTACAATTACTCTAATTAAGAAGCCTCCTGACCCTCTTGCTCGTTTAACATTTTGCAGTCAAATGAAATTCATTACTCCCTTTGTTGAATTTTTTTTTCATTTAACGATTTTTTTGTTGTTTGAAAATTCAAAACGTTTTCGAAGATTTTGAAAAGAAAAATACTTAGGTACTTTGGATTTATTAAGACGCCCAAACATTGTCAACAACTGCCGGTTTCAACGAACTATTAACAAAAAAACGTCGGTTAAATTACTGAAGAAAAACAGATACGAAGAATTTGCAAGAAAAACGGAAATACATATATATGTATATAACTCGACAACTTCCGTCAAAAATTCGAGCCATCGAGGGACTACGAGCGGCGAATGCAATTTGCCTTTCCCAGATTATATTTTCGGAATACAGTACCAGGGCATCATAAACTCGAAGCGATGGTACGCGCAACCGAAACTGTACAACCAAGAGCACAAGAAGCTTAATACTTTGGACATTGAAACATTCTATTTCGTCCGCGTTAAGAGGGACATCACGCTACAACTGATCTGCTCTTTGCTGTACGAAGGCAATGCTATGTTGTCAAGTGACTTAAGTCTCTTTATTCCCAGGAGAATTCTCGGCTGTTATCGATTGAGTACTGTGGTTTCTGACACCAAAGCCCTAACATCAGGATTAGTCAAATTAACCGTGTTCTTGATTATTCGCACCTAGGAAATAGTGACTTAAGTTAGTCAGTTTTGCTAATTCGGTCTACGATGGCACAGATAGAAACAGAGATATACAGGTCAAACTTAAAATAATTCCTCTTTTTTGTCGGTGGTTAATAATCAGAAAGATTTACAAAGATGCTTGAAGAGTGCCGAGATTATCGTTTTGGCCCGTGATCATTTTAGCTTTATGTTATGTATGTTAGTAGTAATAATAATAATAATAATAATAAAATTTTCCAATTGATGCAGAGGTCGATAATTTTTATGGGACATTGATGTTCGGACAATTGGAAAATTAGGGAAAATCAAATCATCCACAGGAGTAATTAAATAATTTATGTACTTATTCATTATTATTGTTTTTCATTTCTTTGATTACTTAAAGGCGGCTTGCAGTATTTTTTCAATCAAGCGGTTTTAACGTGAACCCGATTTAACGTCTTACATGCCATCAATTAAACTTAAAATTAGATTTAAATTAAACTTCAAACATGAAAAAACGTGGAAGTTCAGTCGAGCTTAGAGATAAATCTATGTTAATAAAATCCTAATTTTTATAAATTTGCTGCAAGTCACCCTTAATCGGATAATTTTGACCTTAAATTATTCATTTAAGTATATTCATTTCATTCTGAGAAAAGAATCATAAATTATTAATTTTTTATTTTAACTCCTTACCAGAAAAATTGTGGATTTATTAACACAGAACGGATACCTATACAACGTTTTAATTTCAGTCGTTTATTATTCAATTAAAGACTCTATTTCATACTAGCTTTCCTCCCGCGACTTCGTTCACGCTGAACAAAAAATAAATATAAACTATAACATCTCGTGCCCGACTAGGATCCTTGTCTTTACAGATAAAGTACATACTCAAAGAGATAAAGTCAAGCGTTATATCACTGGAGCTCGAGTATGTACCGCAGTCCTATGTCAAAATGTCAACATTGACAACGCCAGAGGGCGAGCAAGTGAAGTTTCAGCGTCAGCCGAGCGCCCCGCGAGCTATATCGCCATCGTGCTCGTGTTCTACGAATCACGCGGTCGAAATTGACCGACACTATGTTCCCGTATTTCTTTTTTAACGATTAACTCCGTTTCCCATGGGAATTTTGGAAAATCCTTTCTTGTTACTTGTTACTCGCCTCCGATATCTAAACAACGCGCATACCAAATTGGAATTTTAGAAAATCCTTTCTTATTCCTCACCTCTGTTACCTAAGGACACTAATACTACATGTTTCTAGACCCAGCAGTTTGTGCGTTAATCGACCAGTCCAAAACGTACCAAAACGTCCGGGCGAAGCAATCGAAATCCCTAACTCGCGAGCTAACGGCAACAGGTACTAGGAGCTCATAAACTGGAGAAGATGTGAAATTCCCGAGATAGATGACGGATGTAATAGAGCTGTCGACCGTGGACATTTAAATTATGAAAAAGTTTACTATTTGCCGTTGTGATATGTTTTATTTATCTCGGTATTATAGTCAAGTCTTAAAGATTGCAACCTGCCGTAACCTGTGTATTGACAAATTAAGGTGCGTATTACAGAACGTGACTCAGACTCTGATCTATACTATACATACTTAAGTCTTTGTCAATTTGAAAGTGAGAAAAAAGACAATCAATACTTAAGTATAGATCAAGACTTGAGTCTCCTTCTGCAATACGGGTCTAAAAATTTCAAGTGAGTCTTACAATGGGAAACTGTCTTAAAATAAGTACCTATATACACTGGGCGTCAAAAATAAGTAGTACAGTTTTAAAATTGCGATTTCTCCCAAACTATAAAACTTAGACCTTTGAAACAAAAAAGGTTAAAAAGAAAATTTAATCTTATTCAATAAAAACTTCATGCATTATAAGAACTTATAATGCTTGACTTTAAAAAAAACGAATAAATAAAAACACTTTTTTTAAACTGTTGAAAGGTGTTGTCTTACTTAGGATTTTTGTGTTTGACACATTCGCTGCTGATAAAGCAATTGTAATTGAAAAGCATAGGTATCTTCAGAGAGTAAATTTGACTAATCATGCCTCTTTCACCAGAAGAATGTGCAAGAATCTTAGCTTTTCTCGAAGTGGGCATCAGTATGCGTCGTACTGCAAGGAGGGTGGGTGTAACTTTAAGAACGGTTCAGCGAGTAAAGCAAAGGTACGAAGAGACTGGAAACCATCTAAGGAGACGAGGTAATGGCAGACCCAGGTGCACAAGTACCCGAGAAGATCGCTTTATTGTTTCCACTGTGTTAAGAAATCGACACCTTAATGCAGTTGAGGTTCAGCAACAGCTTCTTCGGACCCGAACAGACTACATCAGTGAGAGTACAGTGAGAAGAAGACTTGCTGAAGCTAACCTGAAGCCTCTAAGACCAGCAAATGGCCCCAAACTTGAGACAGAGCATCGCGTAGCAAGACTACGCTACGCCCGTCAACACGTACAATGGGGCGAAGAAGAATGGGCTAGAGTTTTATTCACAGATGAGTCTCGATTCTCTTTATACACTTCAGATGGACGGCGGAGAGTCTACAGACGACCCGGTGAGCGATACATTCAAGCTTGTATCTCGGAAAGAGTCCAATATGGCGGGGGCTCTGTACACGTATGGGCTGGTATCTCTTCAGAGAGTCGCACAGAGCTTGTGGTAATAGAAAATGGGACTTTGACTGGTGAAAGATATGCCTCGGAGATCCTCAACGAGTATGCAGGGCCATATTTAATAAATATGGGTGATGGAGCCATCCTAATGCATGATAACGCCCGGCCACACACTGCTCACCACGTACAAGAGTACATTCAGGAGGTTGGCATCAACTTGATGGCTTGGCCATCGAGAAGCCCAGATCTCAACCCGATTGAACACGCCTGGGATGAGCTTGGGAGGCTAGTCAGAAGGCGCAGTCCACCTCCTGCCACACTCAGGGCTCTAAAACATGCGCTGATAGAAGAATGGGAAAATATTCCCCAACACCGCCTCCGAAACTTAGTGTTCAGCATGCCAAACCGGATCCAAGCTGTAATTAGAGCCCGAGGCGGCAACACAAGTTATTAAATTGTGAAAAAGTTCCAAAACGTGAAAATTAAGTGGTTGACATATCGTTAAAAATTGATACTTTTTAGTATTTATCTTAATTTTAAGTTTGAAACTTTATTCATGCCAAATAAAATATAACTTTAATAAACTTCGTTAAGTTTACTATAAACTGCTTTTTATTTCATAAGTGTAACTACTATAGTTTAGGAGTAATTGCAATTTGAAAAGTGTACTACTTATTTTTGACGCCCAGTGTAGTTTGTACAAAGGACTACTAATTGCTGTAAAAAACCCATCAAAATGGCTTGACTTCAGATGGTCTTAAATAATAGGTTGTGATCATTAATACTTGGGTTTTAGTAACTATAACGTAGTAGTAAATAAAATATTACAACGGCAACTGATACACTTTTTCGTAATTTAAATGTCCACAGCTGACAGTACTATAGGGTGTTGAAAAGGGGGAGAATGTGGGAGTAAGAGGTGAATAACTGGGTTGGGTTGTCCAATCCCTGTTCGTCCCCTTCCGGTCGCCATAGCAACCGACTCTTATAGAATGTAGGTATTATAGGTTCCCTATCTGTGTTTCTCTCTCATCACTTTAAAACTAGATGCTAGACAGAGAAAAAATGTCTGCCTTCAATTTGTACCTTTCTGTCATCCATTTAATAAAATTAAATAGTAGTAGTAGTTATTTAAAAACTATTGTACCTTTGTACCTTCACATTTTCAAGCCAAACAACATTTACTGAAATTAATATTACTAATGTAGGGGGGGGGGGGGGGACTGGCAAACACGACCCGTTCTCCAATGCTTCGATCCGTTCAGTAATTTTAATACGAAACTTAAATCTCCTCTATATACAGGGCTTTAGATATCTCTCTTTCAACCTTTCGGGTGGTTAATCACTCCATGAAACTGAATAACTTCCCCTTTTGATCTCCCATACAAAATGCGCTATATGCTGATGAAGTTTGTATGGGATCTCAATATTTTTTTTCGTATGTTTCTGGGGAAGTTGTTTAGTTTCTTGGACTGATTAACCACCCGAGAGGTTGAAAGAGAGATACCTAAAGCCCTGTATATGTAACTGAATTTTGAGCATAATTAGTTTGAGCAAGTGGTTCTTGAAACAGGCGTGTATGGCGCGTACCTTCGCACTCTTCAGTGGGCCCAAGCAAGCTAACAATGGTGTTGAGCATGTCATATACAAGAACACGACTGACTTAAAATTAGTTATCGGAAATTCAGGACTTGAATCAGCCCTCTAAACTGAACACATTTCTCTAAGAAGCTTATAAATATATTTAAAATAATTTTTCACGTTAAAAACGTATGAGTCACCGACTTAAATCCCAACAACAGTTCGCACAAAGTAGATAATTAGTATTTTTTGCAGACAACAATGCCTATTAGCAGATAACCATAAACGAAAATGTCACTCATTTATTTAGATGATGTTCTGATTTGTAATATTTTTTTTGTTTTTGTTGATTTTTTTAAAAGCGCTGAATCATCATTATATATAATAAAACCAAGTTAATAAAATGTGCGTGCCGATAAAACTTAAAAAGGAGTCCCAGCACGATAAAGGAACTTATATAGTGTGATAGCCCTTTATCCCCCCTCGATCAAGAAAGTTTCCGTTTTAACCTAAAGGGCGTGTTTTTAAAGATATAAGGGCTTTTCCACCCCTTCAACTTGGAAATTAAGTGTAGTGGTGCCATCTGTTGTCGAGTATTTGAACTTCATTCAGAACAACGATTATTTGGGTTGCATTTCGAAAGGCGCTGCGAGCAATTGCAGTATGTGTAGAAATGGCGCGAAATTTAAAATTATTTGTTACTATAAGACACACTGGATTAACACATAGGCTACATAATTTTTCCCAAATTCCCACGGGAACGAAGTCCCGGGCGGAATGCTAGTTTTCGATAAAATTTATGTGGGACCACCTCTGGAGTATACTCTTTCGAACAAAAAATAATTTTAAAAGTCGGTCCATAATTGGCGGAGAAATTGGTGAACATACATTTAAAAAAAATACATACAGTCGAACATAGCACCTATTCCTTTTTTGAAGTCGGTAAAAATGTTAGCCTCTCCACAACTTCAGCAACTACCTTAGTATAAGGAGGCGATTTTTTTCTAGATTTGTGTTTTATATTGAGGTACTCTTCCTACTCTTCCCAGGTATACAGTAAAAAAAAAAAACGCTACACACTCAAAGGCCCACACTAAGGTTTTCCCTTGTGTCGTGGGTCCCTTGGAACACACATGAAGATAAACACAAACACCCATGACACGAGAACAAACATCTGCTTTTTGCACAAATGTTTGCCCCGACTGGGGATCGAACCCAGGACCCACTACCACTCGACCAAACCGGCCGCCAAAGTCAGAAAGTGTGATACAGGTATTTAGTAAAAGTGGTATACGATTGTTTTTCTGTATGAGAGGCAAAAGGCTGACCACCTCTCACCATTATACAACTTGTTCCATCTGATAACCCTCACAATTTGTGTCGAACGTGGCATCTAGTAGTTCGCTACCCCATTAGGGGTTATAGGCGTGATCGTATGTAAGGGACCATCCATAAATTACGTCACACGTTATGCGCTGACATTACACATCGACCAGTAGGTAGGTCTATATACATATTATAAAGAGGAAAGATTTGTTTTTTTTTGTTTGTTTGTTTGCATCGAATAAGCTCCGAAACTACTGGACCGATTTTAAAAATTCTTTCACCATCCTACATTCCTACATTATCCGGAATGGACATAGGGTAGATGATTTTCGCGGGAAGCTAGTACCTAATAAAGGCGTTAGAACAGTGGTTCCGAACCTGGAGGTTCTTTGTTACCCCCAAAGTATAGCTAATTTAGCTATTCTTTGGGGGTAGCAAAGAACCTAATAATTAAGGCCTTATCTAATAAAATACCTAGCTAGACGTCATAGATCACCGCGCTTGTAAATGCAAAATCATCAAATATTATATTAAAATACATCAAAATACATGTAAAAAATTGTAAGAGTACTTTGCAATTTGTGATTAATAAAGCTATTTGAATGTGCTTGTATTGTTTGTAGGTAAGTATTGATAACATTTTAAGGTCGGGGTAAAATTAATATTTCTAATAAGTCACAGGGGTAACAACATTGAAAAAGTTAGGAATCACTGCGCTAGGAAGGATTCTGGTGATTGTACGAAAAACGCTGCCTGGGACCTTGTTCGTGTGTCAAATATGTATGGGAACCGTACTTACAAACCTAAAAACATGCAAATGAAAAAAAAACACGAATGTTCCACGCAAATTAAGTCTCGTAGGAAACAAATGTACACTAACTTAAACTTAACTAACATACATACATAAGTGCCATACCTACCTCCCAGCACGACAATGGCGTCAGGAAGTATGAAAATGTCAGGGTGATATTTTTTTTTTTTAATTTTAGAGTTGTTATTTATTCTATCAGTATCATGAATGAATTCATGAATAGTTTAATATGAAAAAATTCATACATAATATGTTTGGGAACTGTATTTATAAATCTTAAAACACTATGTTCCACGTAAATGAAGTATAGGTGGAAAGCCAATAACTAAATCTACTTACGAATCTAATCCACACATTTTTAAGAGTCATTAGTTCTATTATCACTAGAGAATTGTCCCATATCGATTACCAACACAAATAAATTAGACCTAAAGATATAGGTATATGTATATATATAGGTATATGTATGTATATATGTATATGCTTAACAATTTTTCTTTAATTTTAATTCAATTGAAAAAATATCTTTATTATTGTTTATTTTTATGTCTTGTTTAATTATTTGCAATTAGCTTTTTTTTTTTCACTGCACAATTGGCTTTTTATTATTGTAATAGCGCGTAACTTATTCCTAATTTGGTACCGGCAGAATATCAGTGTCGTAAATACATACTTGTTATGTGCTTATGACAAAATGCTGAGTCGGGGCCATTTCTTTGTGCAATATATTGTAGTATAGATGAAGGAATTTACAATTTATGTATTCGATCGAACTTTGCTGTAATCATAACCTAAAATTGTACTATAATGTATTGTTGGCAATGAATAAATTATTTTCTTTCTTTCTTCTTTCTATATATACAATCTTTTTTTTTCTAGCCATTACTGTCCCACTGCCTTCCCCGCCTTCCCCGCAGGCGTTTGCCCAGCAGTCCACTTAGTGGACAAATCCAGGGGCATTGCTCAACACGAAGAAAAAGGATTCAAACGCAACACCCCGCTACGGACTGTAGAACGTCAGAGCCTCGTCCGTTTGTAGCTGCACCCTGCTAGCAGGCGAGGATGACGTTTCTGGAGCACTAAGATATGGCCCCGCACCCCTAATAGGGGATTAAGTATGAAATTGCCGACTTTCATCACCAGTGAGTAATATTATCTTGTTCATAATTTCTTTGACCAAACAGCTATAAAAGTATTCATAAAATTATTGTTTACTTATTTCAAAATTGGTCATATTGCGGATCTTTTAAAGTCAAATCAGATTTCGAGTAATTACTGGTGTCCAACCTTAGATCTTACATTCTCGAAAAAAAACAAGTTACAAGTTACCTACCTACTAACAGTAAATAATAAACTATGTTTCTAAAAATGTTTATGGAAATCGGCAATTTCATATTTAAACTATATAACTTAAATATTATATCTATGACAAATAATACACAAATAATAACACAAATAATTTATTTGGTACTAAACACGCATGAATAAACTTGACAGATTTTTTAAATTCTAATTAACCAAAACAAAAAAAAGTAAGTCGATTATAATTGATTTCAATTTCGTCTTACATTGCTTCAGTCTAAGTTGTAAGACAAAAATGCAATCGTAATCGAGATCAGCTGTAACAGCCCCACCGGGGGGCTATTCCTCTAATCAATGGCGGTGGAATTAAATTGGTCGCCATTATATCCGTCCAGGTAACAAATCCTTAGGTGACTATGAGCGAAGCTTGATGACTTCCGATAATCCTGTAAAAGACAAAAAAAGAAATGTTTACCTCCAGTTAACCAGTTTTTTTTTAATGTGTTTATCAGCCTATGTATATATGTAGGTGGGTTTGTACAGACAGCAGCATGTTACCCATTTACACTACGAAGCCAGAGCTATTTCAAGCGAGATAAGGGCGACGTCAAGGTCAAGATGTATAGCCTGACGTGCTGCAGTGTGTACCTTTGTGGCGCTATTTAGACCAAACGTTAAAATCTTAAGTTTTAACAGTACAGAATGAAGTTTGAAAACTGTTTACTAATCATTTTCTGGTCGAATAGGAAATGAGGCCACTGCTCTTCGAATTCAACAGTTGTAAGTATTAGTCACTGAAAAAGCCACTAACAGAGATTTATAGGTTTGTTGTACAGAGGCCAGCGCATCAGGTTACTGCATTTTCATTGCCAAACCGCTCTCATCACAACAGCACAGAGTGCACGCGTGTAGTAACCTGAGTTGCGGCCGTCCGTACTATACGTGAAAAGCTGACGACACTATATTCTATGTAATAACCCAGCTACTGCCCTGCCCTTGATGCTTCAGATGCCCAGCTCTGTCTGTTCTGATATTGGTGTGAGTATAAACGTATGAATAGTTGAAGGGACTTACCTACTAAAGCGCGAGCGAAGAAATGATGTTTTTCCCCAAAATATCTGAAGCGGTGTTGCGGATGATCGTGGCAAGAAGGTCGCTGTGGTTGGTGTTGCTCGAGAGTAGTTCGAGGGCGGCCTGGTAGTCCTCCACGTTCATTGCAGACACGTATTGGTACACTACCTCGTACAGGATTGACAGTTGAGGCTTGATTTGTTCCCAGATCTCCCGAAATGCCACAGCTGTAAATAAATACTCAGATAAATAACAAGTCACTAGCTGTTAATCTAGCTTCGCTCTTATGCGCACCATGGTGTATCTGTTCTAGACCTTTTTATATTCATATTTATGCCTAAACGTAATTTTACGTTCAATGAAATTGAGATTTGTCGAATATAAAACTACGATAAAGCGACTTTGACACTCATAACCTCAAAGTCATTTCCAGGGAAACGATTACAGTGTAGAACCACCTAGTAATAACCCTTGAATTATTTATGTTAGCCATGCCGTAAAGTTGTTCTAGGTCAGCATTATTCTTTGCCTATTAGGTTAGGTGAGAAAAATGTTCCACGAACTACAAGCCATGCTCTATTCTCCTGTGACGAGGGTCCCTTGTGAAATACGAATACACACCCTAGGGTTATTTCCAAAATACAAAATAAATTAAAAGCGAAGCCTATCTTCGTGTATATAACTTGAAATGAATGAATTTATTACGATGTGATTCGGAAAATTGGCAAACCAAATCGTACCACGTGGTGTAACCTCATGGTGCCACCACTTGGTACGATTTGGTAAAAAAAGAAGACTTGCAAACATATCTTCATTTTATTTAGAGTTGCATAAAACCATTCGTTAAGAATCACTAGAGAAATTAAATCAAACAAGAAATCAAAGGAAAAATAAATCAACTGTATGAATGAGGGTGGGTCTTAAACTTTATATCAGTGGAATGTTCGAGATCATACGATGACGAAAAAAAAGGAAAGCTTATAGAGAGGCTTATGGGTTAAAAAAATATTCTAAGTACCATTTGAGACCTCAATGCAAAGGCTTTTGCTACTGGAAGGAGTTCTTATCCAAAACAAGTGTTAAAAAGCGAGAAACCTATGAAAGTGAGTTGAGGGTAGGGTAAGGATAAGCACTTACCAGTAAGACCTGCGCCGCAAGCTCCTCCAACCGCGCATCCGACAGCCGCGCCTAGTTTCCCTCCGTAACGCTTGCCAATAATGGAACCAGCGATAGCAAATCCTGACGTAGCCAGGACCGCACCCGCCATCTGGCTTGAGCTCATCTCCACGCGGAACGAATACTTGTCGCTCAGCTCTAAAATTATTCTTTGAATAATTGC
This sequence comes from Aproaerema taeniolella, assembly GCA_949987775.1. Taxonomy (NCBI): domain Eukaryota; kingdom Metazoa; phylum Arthropoda; class Insecta; order Lepidoptera; family Gelechiidae; genus Aproaerema; species Aproaerema taeniolella. The sequence goes on along the minus strand of OX465242.1, from coordinate 33,122,762 downwards.
AGCGTCGAACGGAAAGTGTTCTTGCAACATCTTGAGGGGTTGGGATGAGACCGTCCAGCTGCTCCGTATAATTAAAAATGACATGAAATTGTGGATTGTCAGGTTTATATAGATGCGCACTTTGGATACGACAGGGATGTACTAAGATAAGATTAGTATTATTGGTTTGTAACTACAGGGCAGTTGGTTTGGATTTGGAATAGAATATAATGGGTGACTTTTATAAAAAAGTTTAATCTAAATTCTTTCACTGCTGAACAAAGGTCTCCCAATTTTTTTTAAGTTGTTCTATCTTCATATTTTGAAAATTTTTAAAAGAATGTGTATTATTTTGAAAATTTCATATAGGTTCTTTGGGGAAAGTTGTATGAGGAGAATTACATTTTCGGTAAGTAATAATCCCGAAAAATAATTATAAGAGAAAGAAATGTTTTTCAAAGATTGTTTTAAAAATACTAATCACCCTCATACTTAGTTAATATCAAGATCTCAGGAAAACTGCTTAAATTGTCAGGTTCAAAAAGTATAAATAACATTTAATTTGATTTTAAAGATGTTCTTACCGAGATTACAATAAATAATAAAAATCGCGATTCGTAAAATCCAAATATAATTCATCTTTGCTACAGTCCTAAGTTCGGTTCTGTTCAATAAAATATTAATGTGGGTACATTCTAAAAACTTCAACATCCAAGATTTAGCGCCAAGTTCGATTCCGTAAAATGAGAAACTATGTCGGTTGTTGGTAAAATACCTTTTACAATCACTATTTTTCGGAAGAGCCTTACGGGAGCGTTGAAATGTATTTCTTATTTCTTTACAAGACATGTTTTTATACGTTCCGCTTAACTTTAAATCACATATGAATGAGGGAAAAAAAAAGAATAAGATTCTGTTAAAATAATACAATGATATTTTCTAGTTATAATGTTATAAACGATGATCTAGTTATAATATTTTATTGTTTAAAAATATTTTTGTTTTAACTATTTTATCTAGCGTAGGTATTAGATTAGGTTGATCAATTGCGAAATGAATAAGAAATAAATTATTATTAAATAAAATAACGAGAACATTACGCCTTTAATCCCATACGGGTTAGGCAGAGCATCAAAGGTTCAGAACCTCTTTATGCCACGTTTGACACAAATTCTGAGGGTTATTCGATGAAACATGATGTACCTATAGTGGTAGGAGGTTGTCAGCCGTCAGCCTCGCCCACAACACAGCAAACCCCTCGCTTCCTTATAGCAAAAAAAAAAGTAGGTAAAAAGAATAAAATCAGATTAGACTATTGCAGAATATTTTTGGTAAGTATTGTTTATTAGTTAATTACTTACCTATGTACAGGGACAACGGCACATCATGCTTCAATCAATTTTCAATTTTATTTCCAAGCAATAGAGTTTACTATCCATTGGGAAAATTTGACAGTTTGTGGTAACCTGATGTGCTGTTGACGTACTACTTAGAATAATCATAAAAAAATAGTTTAATGAAAAGCTTGTAAACAATCGAGACGAACAGCTAAGGGAGTTGGCAACCCCAACATTTTTATAGTCTTTTGTTTTTTTATGTGAGATGGCTCTCTTCCTGGACGACCGCTGAAGCGGCAATTTGTAAAGTTTTATTTTAATTAATATAAGTGTAGTGATTGGTTGAGAATAACACCACCCCATCTCTTTCCGTGGGTGTCGTAAGAGGCGACTAAGGAAACACAAACGAGACCTGCCTCCTAGTAATCCATCCCAGGTAACGACACTTCATTTTTTTCTGAATCTGCTCAATAAAAAACACGCATCGAAATCACTCCGTTCGTTAGGAGCTTTTTTTATTTTATTTTTTATTATAAGATGGGTTAACTCTTGACCTCAATCTTGACCATCAAGGTCAAAGATGAGGTCGACGATGGAGCGAGTTAACCCAGAAAATGCCTATAAAGGCACTGGTACTCCCACGCACCGACGGAACACAGCAAGCTGTTTTGCGTCGGACTTCGGTAGGAGGGTGGTCGCGAACCAGACGGCCCTTTACAGAGCCTACCACACCACATGAGACCATAGGACGACACCTCAGTTTCAGAAAAAAAATGAAGTGTCGTTGCCTGGGATGGATTACTAGGAGGCAGGTCTCATTTGTGTTTCCTTAGTCGCCTCTTACGACACCCACGGAAAGAGATGGGGTGGTGTTATTCTTAACCGATCACCACACGGCAAAACATGCCACAGACATACAGACACGTGTGTATCTGCACACTTCAAACTTTTTTGTCGCGGGTTAAAAACAAATAAGTTTCAAGCTTCATGATTTATTTAAACTAACTGCGTTGTTCTTTCTTCAATCGTTAAAACTGTTTAGCTATCGACACATACCACCGTGTAAATTTTACTTTTACTACTTAAGGCGGTGATAGCCCAGTTGGTAATGAGCCAGACTTGTAATCCGAAGGTCGCGGGTTCAAATCCTGGTGCGGGCCGGTACCACTAAATTCGTCTTTTCGGATTTATGTACCGATTTCTAATTATCACTTGCTCAACGGTGAAGGAAAACATCGTGATGAAACCCGCTCGTCCAAGAAAATTCATTTTCGAAAGACGAGCGGTCCACCAACCCGCATTGGGCCAGCGTGGTGGACTATTCCCCTTCGTGTATCGAAGGGAGGCCCGTGCCCCTCGGTGGGGACGTATATGGGCTGGTAACACTACTTACCTCCATGTCGTAGGTATGGACAGCAGCACGTCAGCTTACCATTTGCACTACGATAGCCGGCGCTATTACGAACGAGATAACGGCGATGTCAAGGTCGACATGTGTATAGCCTGATGTGCTGCTGTGTGTACTTATTTTTATGATCTACTAGCTTTACGCCCGGGACTTCGTTCCCGTGGGAATTTCGGAAATTTATGTAGCCTATGTGTTAATCCAGGGTATCAGCTACCTCCATAACAAATTTGATCAAAATCAGTCCAGCCGATCTTGAGCTATAAGTGATGTAACTAACACGACTTTGTATTTAGATTCATGATACTGATACAGTGAATCATTTATCGCTCATAATGTTCCTCATTTCGTTTAAGTATAAGAGAATACTTTGTTTTTGTTATTTTTGTTTGATTGGAGGTTTTGTTTTTGGTTACTTTTATTTTCCTGAAATTTAACAAGTTGTTAAACATTTTTTATAGGTAATGTATGATTTAATATTGTTGCTTTAAGAAGTTAAATAATTTTATATTTTTTCTTTGACAATTATTTTAAGTGTAACTTTAAGCGTCATCTTTAAATTGTATATTTAAGCGTCATCTTTGAGAATGCTGTGTTCTCCTATAATTACTGGAGCATTCACAATTTTTATTTTGTGTAAGTTCTTTTAAGATGTAAAATGACTCCACTGTTGGAGATCCTAAACTAAATAAATAAATAAAATAAATAATTATAACTTGTAGGGTTGAACCAATTTTAATCAAAAAAGCTAAGAACCATCTCGTTTACGCCAGCTTTAAAAAAAACCGCAATGAAATTGGTCCATTCGTTTTGGAGTTTACCAAAGTATTTACGTCTAGTATATAAATTCTTGCGTCACGACGCAAATGGCATAATAACAATTAGGTATCTCACTGATAATACGCGATCCGTGTCACACCATGTGAATACTTTTCGTGGGTGTGTCGTACTATTGGTTAGAAGTTACAATAAAACCTAGCTCTTGCCTTCGACGCCGCTCATGTGGAACTTTACCTATATATATTTTTTTAATTTAAGTGAAGACACGAAACACAGCAACGTTTTCTTACTATTTTTTTTTATCTACCGTTATTAGTAGAATTCGAATGCACTCGTACACACGGCAGCACATCGGGCTATACATATTGAACTTTACGTCGCCTTTATCTTACTCGTAATAGCTTTGGCTTTCGTAGTGCAACTGGGTAACCTGACATGCTACTGTCTGTACATTGCACACAGTTTCGTAACTTTGTATCAATCAATCATCTAGGAGTATAGACTAATTTCTGATGCGTGTTAACGAACTTTGATGAACTACTTAATACGCAAATTTGCAGGGTGTAAGGGACAACTTAACAAATACTTAAATTGTGGAATCTACCCATTACTATAATAAGCTACAAGTAATATTTTTTCCCGGAAACGATAAGTTAACCTCTTATCTGTGATGTCATTAAAGCCCCCTCCCAGAATTTTCGTTATTTACTTACTTGGCGCTACGCAATGTAACGCGGTCTCCCTACGCCACGCCGCCGCGCCGCGACTGTCAGAATGGCTTTCGTGTTTTACGATGTTATTATTGTTCTTTTTTTGTAAAATGAATTGTATTCGAATAGAAAATTTAGTTTTAAAGCAGTGATTATGATTTTGAAAATAAAATAAAATGAAAATTTTGTGGGGATAAATTCCATTGAAAAATCATTTAGAATGATAGTGTGAATCCAGGGTTTCAGTTTTTGCTAAGCTGTCCCTTACGACCGACATGTAGATGACACTGATTTCTTATAAGTACCAGCAGCTCGAGCACGATGGCGACAAACTCGCGCGGCACGCCACTCGACTGGCGCTGAAGCTTCACTTTGATTGCTCGCCCTCTGGGTTTGTCAATGTTGACATTTTGACATAGGGCCGCAGCGCATTACGCGAGCTATCACCATCGTACTCGAGCTACTGGACAGCTATTCCACTAATTAATGGCGGTTGGCTGACAGTGGTCGCCATTTTATCCGTTCAGGTGGCGAAATTGAGAACTACTTATCCATCATACATTTGATGACGGTTGCTTTCACTGGCGGCGCCACCGCCAAAGAACGCACATGAGAAAACCATTGAACTTGTTTAACTTTTATCCTCTAAAATCGAATGAGCGTTCTTACTCTCCTTTGACTAATTCATTTGTTTATTTGTCTTTAGTGCCTTCCTTATTACAAAATGGAAAGTTATTATTTTAGAAGGGTACATAGGGCGGCGGAAATAAAATGGCCTACACTCATAAAAAACATAAATGCGGCACTGGCACTGCTGGTCGGGGTGGCTGTCATCAAATGTATGAGGTTTCGATACTTGTCAATTTCACCACCTGAACAGATAATAAAATTGTCACCATATCATCCTACCGCCATTGCTATGCTATGGGCCTTTTTATAATTCGAACGGCACGGCACGCCATTTCGAAATTCGAATTACCATTGCCCCCTATGTTCTCAGCTTCTAGTATTACTATTACATAGGAGGCAATGGTAATACAATTTTGCCGTGCCGTTTTCGAATTACTCGTATAAAAAGGCCCTATGGACTAGTGTAATAGCCACCCTGGGCGACCGATCTGAAGCTCGTGTTCTCGTACCACCCGTGGCACACTCTTTTATCGCCTTTTTGGTACTAATATTTTCTTATTTTGCCAAAAAATGCATGAATTTATTGGCATTTTTTGGAAATTAAAGTAAGTATGATATAGTAGATTGTTAATCGAGGGTGGAAAGAATCAATTCCCGAGGTATTTAGACGCCCGAGCGCAGCGACGGCTACAGTCCGAGTAGGAATTAATTCTTTTACCCGTGTTAAACACTCTACTTTTCATTTCGAATATGAGGAAAATAAAACTAGTTGTTTATCTAAACTATTTATTGATAAATTATAATAATATTAGTAGTACCTATTTTTTTGAATTCCGTCACAGATGCATATTATAACAGATTAGTATCCCGCCAATTCATGTCGACTTTTTAAATTTTAATTATGAAAATCACCGCGTAATTGTTGCGGCTTATTCCGCCCTAAAAAGTTTGCGCTAAGTTCACACTGGCTGTTTAGAAACTCACACATGGCCGCAGCATTTTTTTTTAATTAGTTTTTTTACATAAAACTCTTCACAGCTGACAGCAGTTCTATTTTTAAAGTTCATTCCGGCCCTTAGGTGGGAAGTAATTTGTATGAATTTTTCCCTCCCTATGGAGCGAAGCAGCATTTTCCACCCAATAATCAGATCAAAATAACACTACTTTCCGAGTATGACAAATGAAAACAAAATACCTACTCTTAGCGTTAAGTACTATTATTTATTCTGTGGCGTTAATCGTTTTCGAGAAACCGATTTTAACAAATTCAAATTAGTTAGCGAAAATTAAGAATACCATTCCACGAAACTAACCAACTTTGCCCTAATGGACATGGATCAAATCGAAATATGAAAAAAATAGATTTAATTAGATAGTGATCCATTATATATTTATCCATTATACAATATCACTATTACATTTATATATTATAACTAGCTTTCCGCCCGCGGCTTCGCCCGCGTGGTCTACAAGTTATATTCTGAGATAAAATGTAACCTATGTCCTTTCCCTAGGTCTAATCTATCTCTCTACCAAATTTTATCAAAACCGGTTCAATAGTTTAGGCGTGAAAGCGTACCGGACAGACGCCTGCGATCGCTGCCTGATCGCTGCGGCATTCGACGCATTACTTATATCTATATTAAAATGTACAATGTTTAAGGTACTTTTTTGGATAAGGATTAATACTGTATTGCCACACAGTAGTCATTTTCTGAAATGATTTCGACGAAATGTTTTGATTTTGCTTTTGATTTACTCATTATACAAACGGGAATGAGAAACATTCTTCCGAAAGCATTGCTTAAGCTGGCTACTCTTGAAAAGTCCGAGGAAGCTGCTTGTTATTTTAAATAATAATATTTTCAACACATTTGCTCATAAAGTGGGTCTTATGTCATTGTTTTAAGGTTCATAATGATATGTTTTACCCAGCCCGTGAGTAATAAAAATAAAGCACTAGTACTAATGGTTTTTTTTTTCTAAATTTCAGCAAAGAGATCAGATCTTATTTTATATTTAAAATAAAGTGTAAATATTAAACTATTTGTAAATAAAAATATAATTCCACTAAAATTCTACGTTACTAGTTTAAATTTAACAGAAAATTATTATTTATTTATGCTAAAACGTGAAAATATGTAGTTATGTATTTTTTTTATTATTTGGTTGTATGGCATATTTGAATCTCATTTTGCGAGCGAAAAAAGAAAAAAATAAACGCGTCTCTTTTCAGATGTTTTCACTTGGTTTTCACAAACGGCATTTGTATTGATCAGATTGTTTTTATTGTCCGAAATTAAAATTAAACTCTGACTCAATAGATTTAAGGTCTATGCCTCTGTGGAACATCGTGAAGCTTCAGGCGGCCGCCATCTTCGTACGTTTATGCTCTCCTAGTACCCCGTACATCGCCGCTTCTAGCAAAGATTTCAACGCCATCCATCCCTATTTGCTATTCGAAAAGATTTTAACGCATAACCAATTTTAAGAATAAGCTTAAAACTATAATTAAAAGATTTTAACGCATAACCAATTTTAAGAATATGTAGCTTGAAACTATAATTTCATTTGAAGCTACAATCTTTTTTATGTATATAAATGCGAAATTTGCTATTATAACTTTTAAGTGGCATTTATAGAATTTAGTAATCATCATTTGAATAATGAAAATTATGACACTCACCGACGCCTAGTAAATGTAATTCTATCCAATAAGCATTATTTTAAAGTAAGCAGTCATTACCACCCAAAATGCTTAACACGTGCAAATCTAACCTAAAGTAAGTCATTAGACCCCCACGGTCTAGTCGGGTCATAATATTGTACTGAATTTCATTACGACCCGCCGGCCGGGCGATTATGAGATTTGAATTTGGAATGCAATCGACATAGAGTTATACGACCTCCTTGCAACCCATGACCACACGTCAAAATTAGCATGAAACTAGGAAGGTCTTTGGCGGGAACTCGGCGTAAGCGGTTGCTTTGTCAATTGAATTTTCGTTTTCGGCGTGAAAAAGTTGTTTAATGTGTAATAGTGATAGTGTATTATGCAGTAAATTTACTGAAATCCGTGTAGTGATGAAAAATTCAAGTGATAACAGTGTTTCTGCTCCGTTTGGTACTGACAAAGATCCTCGCGGTTGTGCTTCTCGCCGCCAGTTTTCGTAAAACAAACGCTATCCAGTTTTACGCAGAACATGAGGAGCTTAGGGCTTAGGTTAAGTTGAAAAAAGAAGATTTTTCACTGAAGACATGGCTGTATGGACGTAGTTTCCTTTGCCTTTCCCGAAAGGGATAAATTTAACAAAAAAAAAAAAGCATGAAACTAGCATGAAACCTATCATAGAAACCTGCACCAAGAAGATATTCGAAAATCGAACTGGCCACTACCGAATAAAAAAAAAGCCTCTTAAGTGCAAATCGCTCGCTGTGCTGTTTTTCCAGTTTTAATTTCAAGAAAAATATCAAGTGAAAGTGATGATGACAGTGATCTGACTCCGGAGTGCATACAATCCGAAGCCTCTGGCATAAACTTACTAATTGTTTCAAATTGTATTACTTTTTATTGCCTCGCAGTGGTTATATAAAGTAGAGTATGCAACGAGGGGATAATAGTAAATTGTTACACAAGACAAGTGAAATTTTTTTGGAAGTACCTTCAGAACCTGGTAGCTGAATGTTGGCCGTCGGCCCAGGTTAGCTGGTATTCATACGTTACTAGTACGTACCAGCACTACTATTTCCCACACATTTGGTTTATGAGAAAATAAGTAAGGTCTGGCTGCCCTGGGATCTCATCTCCTGGGATCTGGGCAGCTAAAATTCAACAATTTTAACCCACCTTTATATGGCCGAAAGTTAATACTAGTTTTCGAGATTATTTAAATTTAAGATTTTTTATGAAATAACCCGGATTTTCTCATTTTAACCAAAATTTTAAAATAATTGCTAATTGGATGAAATTACATTTTAGGGACCATCCATAAATTACGTCACACGAATTCCATGATTTTTGACCCCTCCCCCCTCCTTGTCACAGCTGGTCATATTCCCTAGCGTGACGTCACATATTTTGCATATTTTCAATTTTTTGTAATTTTTTAATAAAAGCAGTAATTAATAGTTGTGTTATTTTTTTTGGAACTCAAAACTCATTGTCTCAACCAAAGTAAAAACGTAAAAAGAGTGCTTGGGACTGAGGAGGTTAAGTTTGTCGTTAAAAGTTAACACAATGTCACACTTTGTCGACCCCCTCCCCTCCCCTTAACGTGTGACGTAATTTATGGATGGTCCCTCAGTCATAGACAAAGAAAAAGTTAAATTGCTTTCAAAACATAGACATAGAAAAAATAAGTTAAATAGCAAAAATAAAAGCCACAAACTGTCAACAAACATTACTGACATGGTATTTAACTTATTTTTTCTATGTCTATGATCAAAGAGAATATAAACACTCTATGATTAAAATGCTGTAGAATAATATTGTCGTAGACACATTACATTACTATTATTAATTGTTATTAATTTGTGGTGCAACATCTGTGCAACAACAAACACAAATTAATTCTCTTTGCAACAAGCTGCCCATTTTGCAATGTCATCCATTCGTTGAGAAAAAATAGATAAATCCAGAATCTATCTAAATCCATGGGAAATCCACAATAAACCCATATACTATCTAAGTCCATGGGAAATCCACAATAAACCATTTAGTGCTTAATCAGTAGAATAAACCTGTACAGTACATAGACTTGCTGTATATTGTACAGGTTTGTACAGTACTGTTACAGTAATAAGCACAAATTAATAATAGTAATGTGATGGCATACGAGTGACCACTCAGAAGACTGAAGGTAACCAAAAATGGCTTGCAGGTAGTTTTACATTTCTCCACCTTTTTATCTCTATACCATTTTTATAAATAGGTAATAATATTTTATAACTAACTAATCCGATAGACGTTGTCCTGTTTTGTAATTTTCCGCGCAATTTTTTTTTCATAAGAACCTTCTCGTGACAATAACAAATAAAACAAAAAAAGAATTAGCGAAATCGGTCCAGCCGTTCATGCGTGATCCCGTGACCAAGGGAAATAGGGATTCATTTTTATATATAAGATAATCAATTCCAAGCTGGACTATGGAAGTGTAATAAAAAATAGAGTGTCAACTGTCCAGGTACACTGTAGAAGCCAGTAAGTGGAACGACTGCGAGGGTATTGTATATCTTGGGCCAAAGGGGGTCATGTTAAGGGTGGTGGGCCGTTCCACACTATAGACCAAGATCCCAGGGCCGCCAGATCTTACTTATTTTCTCATTAACCAAAAGTATGGGAAATAGTAGTGCTAATATATACTATTAACATATGAATACCAGCTAGCCGGGGCCGACGGCCAATTTTCAGCTACCAGGTTCTGAAGGTACTTCCAAAAATTGTTACCATACATTACTAGTAGGTACGTACTAGCACTACTATTTCCCAAACATTTGGTTAATTAGAAAATAAGTAAGGTCTGGCGGCCCTGGGATCTCCGTCTTATACTCGTGTTCCACCTAATAACCCTCAAAATGTATGTCAAATGTGGCGTCAGGTGGTTCTATGTAGAACCACGGGATTATAGGTGTGAGTTTATGGATGGATGGATATTATAAATGTGATAGTGTGTTAACGTGTCCCTTCACGTCGGAACGGAGGAACGGACTGACAAAATTCTTTGCACAAGGATAGTTAGAAAGCTGGGGGGCTACCACGATAAATCGCAGTGCCAGGACGTTCATTAGCGATAAAAAGCTAGTAAAGAACAAGCTACAAATACTTCCTCCTAGACGCAAAGCAGACTGTTATGTGTTTTTATAAGATGTACTTCTGCTGCATGAGCTCACTACGTCTGTCCTTTTTACTTTTGGACTTCCAGACGCACTCTGGGAACCTTTACCTCGGATACGTATTGAGGCGTTATTCATACATCTTTTATATTGCGCACTGTTAAATAATGAAAATTTCTGTATTTCCGAACTCATATAACCCATTGGGGTTCTTTAAAGTTTTCTTCAAAGTTTTCGCATCTTTGCCTTGAGAGAGCTCTAATATAAAGGGCAAGCGTTTAGCCCGTTGGGATTTGACAGTTGGTCGAAATCGACAGACACATAGTACACATATTTCTTTTTTCCGAATTCTTTTATCGGATGCCTGCATCATTTGTGGAATACGCCATCCAAATGTTATGTCTTCACGACCAATGGTTTAGGCTGTGCGTTGATCCATCATTCAAACAGTTAAAGAGAGCAGATGCGCCTGCCGTAAAATTCAGTGCATCTCGAGGCGCAAACCAGGTGCATTCAACCACATTTGTGCCTTGAGCTTTAATAAACTTTTCTAAGAATTTTTAAATAGAGACTTTTAAGACATTAGTCGCCGAAATCTTTCTGTTGCAGATGTGCTTCATTACGTGGAACAGACCCAAATACCGATGGTCGACCTATAAACAAACTTTCCAATGGTAATTTTCGTTATAATTCTGGAAGAGAAGAAAACATCTACAACACTACGCAAAACAGGCGTTGGATTGGTACGAACAAAGGTCCAATAACGACTACTAAACCTGAACACAGTAACTTCGTAATGAAAGTCATTCAACACATATATAACCAATGTGTGGATT